>APFE030256640.1:2932-25754 GCA_000404065.3 Pinus taeda
TTTTATTATTTTTTAAATTTAATATATATAAATTTATTCTGCTTCCTTAACTGTAAAATCTCTCAGCTCTGAACTCAAACTTGTTATTTTATTATCTTATATTTATTGTCCTAAAATAAACGGGACAGTGTAACTACTTTTATAAATGTGAAAAGAAATGAAAACATCGAAAGCGGGAGAAACTGGCATCCAAAGAATGTGAAGGATGGGAAGAATGTGATGCAAAGGTACTTTTACCGCAGCCGCTCCTTCATAGGTCGCAGGCCAATGCCACCGAAGGTTTTAAATTCGAATTTAGAAATTGGAAAAATTCATAATGATATTAATTAGAAAGAACATCGCTTTTCAGAATCAATAAGTCTAATCTATTTCTGATACTTGATTGATGTCCATCATTACCACAAACAAAGAAAAATCTCAAATCCCTGCTTATTGAATTTGTTAAAAGTCCCCCGTCGTCATTTTCAGAAATTTGAATCAGTTTATAACTTAAAATCATCCCAGTGTTAGGGTAGTTAGGGTATCTGAGAATTATATTTCAAATAAGAGTTACAATATTTTTGTGAAGCATTAGGTTTCAAAATTGGTGTGCTTTATTATACAATATGTTTTCCAAATTATGTTTGAATTACTTGTGGATATATCAACTTGTTAAAAGTTCTATAGTTGGTTTACAATAAGTTGTTTTTTTGTCACTTTTGTTCGTTACATCCACAGAAAAATCAAATATCAATTCACCCATAAAAAATACCGATTTTGATTAATTGAACTAATCTTTGGAACTCACAATAATTTACATTGTTAAACTTCATTTAAATTAGATTTAAATTAATTAGTAAAATACAAATATTTTTGAAATAAAATAAAATTACATTAATAGTTGTCTTTCTTTACAAAATTTAGTAAAAACTTTGATTGATACTTTGAATTTAAAATTTTGTCGTAGTTAAATTGTAAAATCATCTCAAAACAAAGAAGGTGACCGGATTCAATGGTATATACAAAGAAGGTGACCAGATTCAATGGTATATGGAAATATGATGCTCACTCCTCTGAAATTCATTTTCTTTAGAACATAAAAAGATCCTGAAATTTCCCCTCGATTTGTAATTATAATATTCAGAAGTAGCGAATTTGTTGTAAAAACAAGTGTGCTGCTATTAGAAGAAGGCGAGACCGATGTTTGTTAGTCTGTTGGATGATTTGGGCCAATTAGGCCTAGGTTCGAGCAACATCCCATGTGGCGATAACCCTGGTCTCATTTTTAAATTGGGTATGTCCATATATTCTCCGGTTGGGATTTTTTTATTTGCCAAAAAAATTCAAAGGAGCCCAGGACCAGATTAGTTGGAATCACGTTAATTATAAAGGAGGGTTTCAATGAGTTGTCTTGTTTCTGGGGCGTAATATTGGCGTTTTGGGGTTTTATTTGGGATCTGTTAAAGCAGATTTTCTAGGGTTTATTCTTTTATCTGATGTCTTGTCTGAGGGAATTTGTGGCTCGGTCCACGTTTCTGCACAATTCTTCTTGCATTTGCAATATGTAATCTTCTTTTATAAATATATCATGCTTTTTCTTCCTGAAATTCTTCTTGCATTTGCAATATGTAATCTTATTTTATAAATATATCATGCTTTTTCTTCCTGAAAAAAAAGGAGGGTTCGATGCTATAAAGCATTAGTTGTGTAGAATTAAGCAGAAGTGCATGGATTTCATAGAGACAGATTTAATTGTCTTTTAAATTTGACATGACTGGAACTTGGTGTTGTAAATTTTATCTTGGGTATGTAAATTAAAAGAGATTAGGAAAACAAGAAACTTTGTTGGGTATATAAATTAAAAGAAATTAGGAAAACAAGAAACTCCCAAGAAATATGTAGAGACAATATTACATTGGTTTAATAAGCAAGAATGTAAACTAGTAAAACACTTATTTTAGTAGGTGTAGTAGATACTTGTCTTAAAATAAGGGAACAAGAAGAATACATGTCACGTATTCTATATGCAAATGCAATTCCATGCTTGATGTGCAATGGTATGTATGAGACTAATTTTTCACATGTAGTGGGAGTATTTGATGCAGGAGCATCTGGTCAACAGGGTAAAAACAGAGAGAAGGCAGGCAAAACAGGGTAAAAACAGAGAGAAGGCAGGCAAAGTTTCCAAGAGGACTGGGAATATGGTTTGATGGATGGGCAGTAGCACTGCCTTGGTTATTTTTTTCTTTTACTGTTGTCTTTATTTACTTATGTAATGTTTTCTTTAATTACCAAGAAAAACAATAATGTGATAGTTTACTTTTAATTAGGAACAGTAACAAATTAGGAATAGTTTTATTCTTGCAAAATAGAAACCCAATATGTCAGTTAACAGCCAACTGTAGAAACGAACAACCAACAACAGTTATGTAATAAGAACTACCTTTGTAAACAGAACTATAAAAAGAGTGGAATGACCCATTGAGGGGGTTCCAACTTCGTGAAATTAAACAAGAAGCAGAGGTAATAAAGGATAAGCTATTCTGAGCATTCAAATAAAAACATACTGTGTTCATTTGTGTGATAGTGCAGATACAGTTCTTTTTAAAGCTAGGTTGTCAACCAGAGCACGCTACAGGCGTTGCGAAAAGGAAACAATAATATACTGGCGGAAATTCCACAACAAAAATATACACGCCCGAACCCAGGTATGCTACATCGCGCACAGTCATTATCATTCATGAAATTAACATTCCACATAATCACGATACGTTGCTAGAAAAATATGTTTTGCATATAGAAAAAGCCCTGTACAAATTCCATTGTATACTATCCAAAAACGACCAAGCGACTCAAGCTACAGGCATAGCAAAAATATTTACAGTGGAAGAAATACAAGTTTACAGCCAAGGTTCGGCATCGAAACAAAGACCGAAGACCACGAAAGACAGACTCAACCCTAACAACCTAGGACTGCACGCAGATCCGACCTCAAGGGTTTGAGAAACCCAAGACAAACTACTACCAAACAGCAAGAGAAAGAACTACCCGAGACTTGCAGACTGTCGAGGACTCGAGGAAGGCCATCGTGCACAGTCCCCCCTGCAAGGTAACAAAAGGAAGGGTTAGACAGGTCGGCAAACACAAATACGAAGAAATATCATAACAGAACTAGAACGCAGAGCCAGAGACGAAGTTGGGCTTACCTATACACGGCGCCAACACCTCCAATCAAACCAGAAGGAATACCTGCCCACGAAGGAGCTGAAACGTAAATAATAGAAGGAGAAGCGAATAAATCATTCTGGCATAGAGCACAGACTTACCAGTATGGTTTGCGAAGCCGACAACTGAAAGCGTTGTCACCAGACCACCAAGAGCAGAGCCACTAAGAAATCGTTACAAAAGAGCACGAATATACCAAGCGGAATACAGTAACAGACAGTAAGGAGGCAAACCCATATATTAGCAGACAGCGAGGAGACAAGCCCCAACTAACAAAGGCACCCATAAAATCGCTCGAATACCAAGACCAACAAGAGTTTCGAGAAACAATAGCTGAAGACGAGCCGAGAACAATCACAGAGACCCTAGCTGCATAAAAGTATTTTCGAAACTTACCATCAAACTGAGGAGACAGCATTGAAACAAGAAGGGCCGAACATAAACCAACCGCATTGCTGAAATCGTAATAGGGTATCGAGCCAGTGAGCCAAGCCATTCAGAAAACCCACAGACATCCACAGAGGTCACTCAGTTGCAGAGCGGAGAAGTAACACAATACCCGGACAGACAAAAGTGAAATGAGTGCGAAGGGTTGAGAACCAAAGTAAAAACCCTCAACCCTAGTGAGGTTTTCGAGACGCACAGCTGTCGAATGGAGGCGAGACGGAGGTACCACCCTTCATTAAAAACAAATCCAAGGTACCGGTTCCGCAGATTGCCATATTATTAAAAAATAAATAAACACATCATAAACCTTGCCACGGTGTAATACACGTCAACTGGTGGAGCATTGGGATCACGTGGGTTGGCCCCATCAAGTGGTATCAGAGCAATTTTATATATATATATATAGAGGAAGATGGAAGAGGTGCAAGCACCAAGACGAGGACGTGGGAGAGGTGGACGCCGAGGAGCAGATGAAGGATTGAGAGAGCAGGTTAGAGTTCTTACAGCTCGTTTAGAAGCAGTGGAAGCGGGCAGGCGAAGAGACCCAGAACTTGGAGATGACAGCGAGGAGGAAGCGGTAACTGCTACCGACGGGTCAGATGAAGAAGCTCCAGAATTGAGACTGCTGCGTTCAATTTTATTGGCCAGCAGCAAACCCAAAACAGAGATTTCTAATTATGATGGCAGTCTGTCTGCAGATGTCCTATTGGACTGGATAAGCGAACTAGATAAATATTTCGAAAATGAGGAATTCAGGGAGGATAAAAGATTCAAGTTCGCTGCTACTAAGTTAAAGGGACATGCCCTCTTGTGGTGGGACAATGTCCAAGCGGACAGAAAAAGTTTGAACAAATTGCCCATACGAAAATGGTCGAGAATGGTGGCAAAATTGAAAGGCAGATTTCTGCCGAAAGATTACCAGGTTGAACTATGTCGTCGAGTGCAGAATTTGAGACAGAAGGGTATGACTGTCAAAGAGTATACAGAAGAGTTTTACCGAGTAAATCTACGTGCTGGTTATACGGATGAAACTCCAGAAAAAACAGCGATGTACGTAAATGGCTTGAGGATGGAAATTCTGGATGAAATTAGTATTCTTTCTCCCTGAAGTATTGAAGAAGCCTTTCAGAGTGCTGTGAAGGCTGAAGAGAAAATCAATCGGAAACAGAATAACAGGAGAGGGAGAGGGAATGGCAGAGGACGGGGACAGTCCTACGGTAGAGGAAGGACCGCTGCGAACAACGAAGAAGGAAGCAGTTCTAAAACTTCAGGGACAGCAGAGAAAGGAGAAAGCACCAGAGGAGGTTGGTCATATTAGTGAAGACGAGGAAATGGCCACGGAAGAGGGACTAGTGTCCAGTGCTACAGGTGCCATAAATGGGGGCATCGATCCTTTGAATGTCCAGAAGTTGAACAGACAGGTTAGAGGGGAACATTTATGATACAGCCTGAAGAAGCTGAAGCACAACCACAGGAGGTGGAAGACATGGCGGAAACAGGAGAAGCGTTGATTTTAAATAAAGTGCTACTAAAACCAACCAAGGAGGTGGCTGAACCAACACAGTGGAAAGCACTATTCCGGACAGTCTGTAAATCGCATGGGAAATGCTGCAAAGTGATAATAGACAGTGGGAGTACGGATAACTTGGTTGCCACTGAGATGGTGGAAAAACTGGGGTTGAAAAGGCTAAAGCACTCCACACCTTACAAGGTGTCGTGGCTACAGAAAGGCCACCAGCTGTTAGTTGATGAACAATGCGAGGTAGAGTTTCACATTGGCAAGTATCATGACACAATGGTCTGTGATATTATGCCAATGGACGTGTGCCATATACTGCTTGGAAGACCATGGCAGTATGATCGGAAGGTGACACACGATGGAAAGACCAATTGCTATAAATTTACGAAGGATGGGGTTAAACACACACTTGTACCCATCAAAGAAGAAGAAACAGCAGAATCAAGTGGCACAAAGGCACTGTTAATTGGAGGAAAACAGTTTGTGAAACAGGTAGAGGAAAATGAAGTTAATTTTGCAGTTGTGAGGAGGATGAAACCAGTGTTACTAAACTTGGAAAAATCAGAATTGCCTAAGGAAATGCAGGAGCTATTGGAAGAATTCCAAGAGATTGTGGCTGATGAGTTACCTAATAAATTGCCTCCTAAGAGGAGTATCAGCCATCACATTGATTTTATACCAGGATCAAGCTTGCCAAATAAGGAAGCGTACAGAATGAGTCCAAAGGACAATGAAGAAGTACGCAAACAAGTACAAGAGTTGTTGGATAAGGGACTAATCAGAGAAAGCCTGAGCCCCTGTGCAGTACCAACAGTACTAGCACCCAAGAAAGGTGGATAATGGCGAATGTGTACCGATTCGTGGGCTATAAACAAAATCACGATTCGATACAGGTTTCCTTTGCCTAGAATGGACGACATGATGGACTGTCTTAGTGGGGCAGCTTATTTTACGAAAATAGATCTGAAGAGTGGGTACCATCAGATCAGGATTAGAGAGGGAGACGAATGGAAAACAGCCTTGAAGACCAACAAAGGACTGTATGAATGGCTGGTCATGCCATTTGGATTGAGTAACGCTCCGAGTACTTTTATGAGACTGATGAATGAAATGTTAAAGGAATTTATTGGAAAATTTGTGATAGTCTATCTGGACGATATTTTAATTTTCAACAGGACGAAAAGAGAACACCTTCAACATATTCGAAGGGTATTCGAAAAGCTGCAGCAGAACAAGCTGCTGATAAATTTGAAGAAATGCACTTTCTTGCAGAAGGAGCTGATATATCTGGGATTTGTAGTTGCGGAGAACGAGTTAAAAATGGACCCAGAAAAGATTTCAGCAATTATAAGTTGGCCGTCACCTAAAAGTTTGTTTGAGGTACGTAGCTTTCACGGTTTAGCAAGTTTTTATCGAAAATTCATTAAGAATTTCAGTGAGATCTGCGCATCGATGCTAGAGACCATCAAAAAGACCAGCCAACCTTTTTGTTGGAACAAGGCGGCAGAAGACAGTTTCCAACTTCTGAAGCGGAAAATAACGGAGAGGCCGATCTTGAGACTGCCCGATTTTAGTAAACCTTTTCAGGTTCGTTGCGATGCAAGCGGGATAGCTATTGGCGCTGTGCTCAATCAGGAGGATAGACCAATGGCGTTTTTTAGTGAAAAAATAAATGAGAGTTGGCAGAAGTATTCGTCATATGATAAAGAGTTCTATGCAATAGTCCAAGCTTTAAAACATTGGAGACACTACCTACTAGGCAACGAGTTCGTCTTGTTCTCTGATAATTCATCATTACAATATGTAACGCAACAGCACAAATTGAACCATAAGCATGCCAAGTGGGTCGAGTACTTACAGAGCTTTACTTTTGTGCTAAAACACATAAGTGGGCAAGCCAACAAAGTGGCGGATGCTTTAAGCAGAAGAGCCTTGCTCTTACAGGAAAGTGGCATACAGGTGATGGGATTTGAGTATTTGAAGGATTTGTACCAGATGGATGCGGATTTCAAGGAAGCTTTTGAAGCATGCCAAAATCCTGTCTTAAGGAATACAAGCCCATGGCTAGATTTTAATTTACAAGAAGGATTATTGTTTCGAGGTGGACAGCTATGTATTCCGGATTGTTCGATGAGGGAAAATTTAGTGAAAGAGAAACACAGTGGCGGATTAGCAGGACATTTTGGCATCGATAAAATGTTGGAACAGCTAGGAAATTTTTATTACTGGCCAAAAATGAACCGGGATGTACAGAGATATGTAACCAGATGCAAAGTCTGCCAATTGGCGAAAGGACACAGCCAGAATATTGGACTATACACACCCCTACCAGTTCCAAGTAGACCGTGGGATTCAATCAGCATTGATTTTGTCCTAGGATTACCTAGAACGTACCGGGGATATGATTCAGTGATGGTGGTGGTAGACAGGTTCTCAAAAATGGCTCATTTTATTCCTTGCCGGAAAACTAGTGACGCCACGAATGTGGCACACCTGTTTTTCATGGAAGTTGTTAGATTACATGGCTTACCTAGGACTATTGTTTCAGACAGGGATGTGAAATTCACAGGACATTTTTGGCGCACCCTGTGGAAAAAGTTGGGCACGCAATTAAATTTCAGTTCTGCGTATCACCCGCAGACTGATGGACAGACAAAGGTGGTGAACAGGAGTTTGGGCAATTTATTACGAAGTTTGACAGGAGAAAATTCACGATTATGGGATCGAGCTCTTGCCCAGGCAGAATTCGCATATAACGATTCGCCCAATCGGAGCACCAGATTTAGCCCATTTCATATTTTGTATGGAATGCATCCTCGAGGGGTGCACGAAATACGAGATTTGGGACAGCTAGAACGGAGAAGTGCAGATGGGGAGGATTTTGCTGAAGCCATGAATGAACTTCATGAAAAGGTTAAGTTGAGATTACAGGACAGCACGCAGAAATACAAACAGCACGCAGACACAAAGCGACGAGAGGTACAGTTTGATGTTGGAGACGAAGTACTTGCACACCTGCGCCGGGAACGGTTTCCTAAGGGCACCTACAACAAGTTAAAATACAAGAAAATCGATCCATGCAAGATTCTGCGAAAGTTTTCAGCAAATGCGTATGAAATTCAGCTGCCACCGGACATAGGCATTTCGCCTATATTCAACGTGGCTGACCTGTTTCCATATCATGCCCAAGCAGAAGATGGTAGTACGGTATAGACAGAACGGGACACCCAGTTAGAGAACAGTCCTTGGAAGAAACAGTTACCTTCAGCCCGGACCCATGAAATTGAAGGGATCCTTAGCACCCAGGTAGCCAAAAGAACGCGCAGAAAAGAATATTTGCGTTACCACATCAAGTGGAAAGGCCGTCCAATGGAGGACAGCTCGTGGCTCGACGCGGCGCAGATTCAGAAGGCTAGTTACTCGGTGGAGGAGCTCATGGAATGGAGCCATGAGTTCTCTTTTACCCCGGAAGCCTGATGCAGGAGCATCTGGTCAACAGGGTAAAAACAGAGAGAAGGCAGGCAAAGTTTCCAAGAGGACTGGGAACATGGTTTGATGGATGGGCAGTAACACTGCCTTGGTTATTTTTTTCTTTTACTATTGTCTTTATTTACTTATGTAATGTTTTCTTTAATTACCAGAAGCAGAGAAAAACAATAATGTGATAGTTTACTTTTAATTAGGAATAGTTTTATTCTTTCAAAATAGAAACCGAATATGTCAGTTAACAGCCAACTGTAGAAACGAACAACCAACAACAGTTATGTAATAAGAACTACCTTTGTAAACAGAACTATAAAAAGAGCGGAATGACCCATTGAGGGGGTTCCGACTTCGTGAAATTAAACAAGAAGCAGAGGTAATAAAGGATAAGCTATTCTGAGCATTCAAATAAAAATATATTGTGTTCATTTGTGTGATAGTGCAGATACAGTTCTTTTTAAAGCTAGGTTGTCAACCAGAGCACGCTACAGGCGTTGCGAAAAGGAAACAATAATATACTGGCGGAAATTCCACAACAAAAATATACACGCCCGAACCCAGGTATGCTACATCGCACACAGTCATTATCATTCATGAAATTAACATTCCACATAATCACGATACGTTGCTAGAAAAATATGTTTTGCATATAGAAAAAGCCCTGTACAAATTCCATTATATACTGTCCAAAAATGACCGAGCGACTCAAGCTACAGGCATAGCAAAAATATTTACAGTGGAAGAAATACAAGTTTACAGCCAACGTTTGGCATCGAAACAAAGACCGAAGACCACGAAAGACATACTCAACCCTAACAACCTAGGACTGCACGCAGATCCGACCTCAAGGGTTTGAGAAACCCAAGACAAACTACTACCAAACAGCAAGAGAAAGAAATACCCGAGACTTGCAGACTGTCGAGGACTCGAGGAAGGCCATCGTGCACAGTCCCCCCTGCAAGGTAACAAAAGGAAGGGTTAGACAGGTCGGCAAACACAAATACAAAGACATATCATAACGGAACCAGAACGCAAAGCCAGAGACGAAGTTGGTCTTACCTGTACACGGCGCCAACACCTCCAATCGAACCAGAAGGAATACCTACCCACGAAGGAGCCGAAACGTAAATAACATAAGGAGAAGCGAATAAATCATTCTGGCATAGAGCATAGACTTACCAGTATGGTTTGCAAAGCCGTCAACTGAAAGCGTTGTCACCAGACCACCAGGAGCAGAGCCACCAAGAAATCGTTGCAGAAGAGCACGAATATACCAAGTGGAATACAGTAGCAGAAACTAAGGAGGCAAACCCATATATTAGCAGACAGCGAGGAGACAAACCCCAACTAACAAAGGCACCCATAAAATCGCTCGAATACCAAGACCAACAAGAGTTTCGAGAAACAATAGCTGAAGACGAGCCAAGAACAATCACAGAGACCCTAGCTGCATAAAAGTATTTTCGAAACTTACCATCAAACTGAGCAGACGCCATTGAAACAAGAAGGGCCGAACATAAACCAACCACATCGTTGAAATCGTAATAGGGTATCGAACCAGTGAGCCAAGCCATTCAGAAAACCCACAGACATCCACAGAGGTCACTCAGTTGCAGAGCGGAGAAGTAACACAATACCCGGACAGACAAAAGTGAAATGAGCGCGAAGGGTCGAGAACCAAAGTAAAAACCCTCAACCCTAGTGAGGTTTTCGAGACGCACAACTGTCGAATGGAGGCGAGACGGAGGTACCACCCTTCATTAAAAACAAATCCAAGGTACCGGTTCCGCAGATTGCCATATTATTAAACAATAAATAAACACATCATAACCCTTGCCACGGTGTAATACACGTCAACTGGTGGAGCATTGGGATCACGTGGGTTGGCCCCATCAGTATTGAGCAGGTATATGACAAAGCTAGGGAAGGAAAATTGGGCATAAGTAAAGTGATTTTTCAAGTATTTGCCTTGTAATTGGGCATAAGCAAAGAGATTTTTCAATTATTTGTGTGGCACAACTAACTAGAGATTGTGCTACTAAGGAAGGCCAAAATTAGATAGAGTGTTGGACACATATGCCTTTCTTAATAGAGAATGGGCTGCATATTTGGATTGTAGAAGATCTACAAGTGCGTGTTTAACCTATATTTTAGAAGAATAAGTTGGACGAGAAAAAGACAATCTGTAGTGGCACTCTCATCTACAAAATCCAAATGCATGGTAGTCACTCATGCAAGAAAGGAAGCAATATGGTTATATAGATTGTGTTAGGGTATTGAGTTGGTATAAAAGACTATAAAAATAGATTGTGAAAGCACTCTCATCTACAAAATCCAAATGCATGGTAGTCACTCATGCAAGAAAGGAAGCAATATGGTTATAGAGATTGTGTTAGGGTATTGAGTTGGTATAAAAGACTATAAAAATATATTGTGAAAGCGAGAGTGTTGTCTTGTTAGTGAAGAAATAAACTTATCATTCAAAGAAAAAAGCATATTGATGCTCAATATCCTTCATGGGAGTTATGATTGAAGACAAGAAGATGTCATTAGAAGAATTAGAAACTTTGGAGAATGTTGTAAATTCAATAGCACAATTTTTCAACACTAAGAAGTCCTCTTGAGGTAGAGAAATAAAGGGAATTAATGTCCTAGATTGTTTATCATGGAATCCTATGACCCATTGCATGCAAAGAAAACAATGAGTCTGTGAATGTTGGGTTGAATATGTGTTTTATTATTTGCATGACTATGGGTTGAATATGTGTTTTATTATTTGCATGACTATCACAATGCACTGGGGTGGTTTTCCCCTGTACTGGGGTGCTTTGCGAGGGGTGGGGACCTGGAGTGGAATGACCCCGACATGGGGATAGCACCCGTAAAAATAAAATTTGAGTTGTCTTTTAGATTCACATTTGGTGGTTGTTGGCACATAGTTTTTTCTAAAAGTGTTTATGTGGCACATGATGAATTTTCCCATGGTTTATAGTTTTATTTAAGGAACTATAATTATATTCTAGTATAGGGTAAAAGCCTCAATGGTTGATGATTCGTGGGGATATAAATTGTATTGTAATATTGTTAAAAAGTTATATATAATATATTATATATATATATATATAAATATATATATTGGTTTCCTAATTTAGATATGTATGATAAAATCTTTGTGTTAATATGTGTGATTTCTATTGTATACTTTTTATTTTAATTAAGGATATGTTTGTAGAAATTAATTTTATAAATTGCATTTTCATCCTTTTATTTTATTTTACTATCATTTCTTTTTAGTTTACTCTTCTTCATCTCTTTCACTTATCCATTGGAAAAATTTCCCTTTGTTTTTTTAACTTTTATTTTCTTAACCATTACCATTTTGTGCACTGGGTTAGTTCTTTTGTAGCCTCGTTTCTTTCATCCCATTCATGTGGGTACAAGCGAATAAGGTGTTATGGTATTGCCTCTTGCTAGTGGTCCTTTGGGTGAGAGTTCAACAATAGTCCTATATGTGTGGTCTACCCCTCCTCATATCTTCAACGAAATTGTAGATGTAATATGAGAAGCGGGAATTAAGTGAACACATTATTGATGTTGAAAGATGGGTGCATACTAGAAAAGCAAGATACTTGCAAAGTGTGGACATTTATTAGTAGCTGAATGGGAAAATTTTTAGTAGTTCTTGATATACAAAGAAATAAAGGAACTAATTGACACTGTAATGGCTTTAGTTAAGAAACCTACAAACCTTGAATTATCCATATCTAATAAGGAAGGTGATTTACAAAACATTATTTAGGTTAATTCTTCATCTAAATAAATGTTCTTACTTTGACTTTTAGTTATATATACTATTAACAACCTAAATACAATCACAAGCATAAATAGATCTAGTTTATTAAATGAGTAATATAATTAGTATCTGGTTTATAAAAATAACAAAATAATCAATTTTTTTCTTTCATTAAATCATAATACCATACTGTTCACACTATTTTTTTGATTGAGAAATCCATCCCAGTATGAATTAAATTTACAATAATATAACTAGCAGTTGCACCAAATGTTGCAAATTTCTTTTGATTGAGAAATCCATCCTGATATGAATTAAATTTACAATAATATAACTAGCAATTGTACCAAATGTTGCAAAAGAAACGCTGTAAGGCATAAATTATAGAAGAATTATCACATATAAAATATTAGGAGTCTAATTAGCTACCTCACCCTAGACACACTAGGTAGACAATACAACTCCAATGGTAGGTTGTGTGGGCAACCTTATGCACAAGACGAGGTCTAATGTTGCATGAAAACCTCCTTACTGAAATCTTGTTGTTAGTGTCTAATTGGCTACCTCACCCTAAACACACGAGGATACTTGCATTGGAAATTGAAGCCTTTACTTAAACACATTTTAAAGGAAAAAAGGAAAAAGAGAAGATCGGAATGTCATTGTCTTATATCTTAATGCCATTGTGAAAGCTAATAGTTAGCTAAACCACTCAAGCTAAAAACCTTTCACTTTTATATAATAACAACTAATTTATAATAACCAATTGACAAATTTATAATTATGTTAATGAAATAAAAATTTATTAATTATAAAGAAATATTATAACTAATTTATAATCTACCTAGTCATATAATCTTCATGTTATGAAATTAGATTAGAAACATTATGAAATAAAATATCCATATTATAATATTGAGATTAAAAAATTATATATCTATATATATATGTGCGAGAAAAAAATAAATTAAGGTACTTTTTAATTTCTTTTGGATCTACCAATACTAAATAAATCCAAAAAAAATCCACCTTCTCCCAATTATATGAATCTATAATTAAATTAATCTATGACTAAAAAATTAATATTATAACTAAATTATAATAACTGAATTCTTTTGGATCTACCAATTCTAAATAAATCCAAAATAAATCTACCTTCTCCCAATTAAACTAATCTATGATTAAACTAATCTATGACTAAACTAATGTATGACTAAAAATTTAGTATTATAACTAAATTATAATAACTAATTTCTTTTGGATCTACCAATAGTAAATAAATCCAGAATAAATCTACCTTCTCCCAATTATATTAATCTATGACTAAAAATTTAGTATTATAACTAAATTATAATAACTAATTACCCCATTTATAATTATTATTTTGATGAAATAAAAAATTTTTAATTATAAAAAAATATATAACTCATTATAAAAATCTTCTAGCAATTAAATTACGAGCATTGCGAAATAAAATATTCATATTACATTATAATATTGAGGTTAGTGGTGTTGAAAAAATTATATATGACAGTGTTAACTTGAAGGGGAGTGGCTTTTTCGTGGTCTTTTCCTCTGGCATTATCGGAATTCAAATAAAAAAGCTTCGATTGAATCAGTCGAACTGTGGATGCTGTGGAAGCTGGATTTCTCTCTATGCTTAGAATAGTATTAAAATAATATTAAGTTATGTTGTTGGTATGTTTAGAATAGTATTAAGTTATATTGTTAGAAAAAAATAAAACCACAGTTTTCCATGAACGGTTATTCCAACTGCAACAATACTACCAAAAAAAGTAATTACACAATTTTATTACCATGTCAAAATAGTGTTCCAATTTTGTTGGAGAGATTTTGCACCCCTAGAATGTCAAACTACAAAAACTCTTGCTATTTTTTTTTTATATGTAACACAAAAAAATCAGTCATAAATTTATTGAAAACGTAAATTAACAAGCATAAAAAACAAACACGAGTCTCTAAATTTCCAATTAACACGAATTCAAATTAAAAAGCTTTGAATGAATCAGTGCAACTGTGGATGTTGTCGAAGTTGGTTTTCTCACTATGCTTAGAATAATATTAAGTTAGATTGTTAGTATGCTTAGAATAGTAATAAGTTATACTGTTAGAAAAAAAACAACAGTTTTCCATTAATGGTTATACCAAACAAAGCAATTACGCAATTTTACTACCACGGTTAAAATAGTGTTCCAATTTTGATTTAGCTATTTTGCAATACCATCGTCCAGGAAGCTTAACAGGGGAGTTTAGATTGATGGATGCAGCTCCTGCAATTTAACAACACTAGGCTCATCGCCAGCTCCTGAGCAAGCTTTAATAACACAAAAAAAAACGGTCATAAATTTATTAAAAAAGTAAATTAACAAGCATAAAAAACAAACACCAGTCTCTAAATTTTCAATTAACAGTCAAAAAATATTTCAAATTCCAGGTTTCTTGGTCTTGTGGAGCGGTCACAAGTAAAGAGAGCAGCAACCTTGCTATTTTTTTAATGTGTAAGACAAAAAGAAAACAAACACTAGTAACCAATAAAACCCGTGTCACCACAGTCCTCTATCAGATTGGGCTCTTTTCAGTCATAAATTTATTGAAAACGTAAATTAACCAGCATAAAAAACAAACATCAGTCTCTAAATTTTCAATTAACAGTCAAAAAAATTATTTCAAATTCCAACTTGCGCTCACAAGTAAAGAGAGCAGCAGCCTTGCTAATTTTTTTAATATGTAAGACAAAAAGATCGGAGTCATAAATTGATGGAAAAATGTAAATTGACACTCGTAGAAAACAACCACCAGTAACCAATAAAACCCGTGTCACCACAGTCCTCTATCAGATTGGGGTCTTTTCAATATACTCAAAAGTGAGAATACAGTCAATGGGCTATTTACAGTGTATCACTCCAATAACAAGTTTCATAAAGTAGAGCCATCCTCCCCGTAACCTCAGACTATCCCCCTGACCATTCTACTGGCACCATTCGACCTAGATTTTATATTAGAAAATGGGACGCTGTAAACATTACCTTGGAATGTGAATTTATGTTGTCATTTTCCAAGTATCCCTTACAAAACAAAGGATATGCTATGTAGTGTTTAGATTTTATATTAGAAAATGGGACGCTGTAAAAATTAAATAATTTAAATTAGGTTTCATAACTTTTTTACATTATTATTATTATGATATTAGAAAGAAAAAAAATATTAACAACATAGCAAATTCTAAAAAATGACATCAACCTTTTACGTTAAATTCATAATTGTATCGCTCTCCTTGTGGTCTGTGTGGATTGCCGATGAAATTTATCCAAATATATCATGAGGGTCCCTTTTAGCCTCATAGTTTATCCAAATATATAAAGAAAAGGTCTTATTTTTTTCTTAAAGAACTAAATTCATATAAATATACATTAACACATCCCGCTAAAATTGGTTGAAAAAAAAATCAAAGTAAAGAACGAGGAAATGTAAAGTGGTTAAAAAATAATCAAAGCAAAGAGCAAGGAAGCCTAGCCATAGTCACTTATTTAAGAGTCTCCTTCAAATACCATTGTGGGGACGTTAATTATGTTCAGCAGTTATATTTAGCGGTATCGTCAAATACATAGCCGGCGCGGGCAGCCAACTGCAGACAAATCTGGCAGAAGAGTAGCGCAAAACTATGAGACCACACAGCCCACAAGGATAGTGATACAATTAAGAATTTAATATAAAAGGTTGGTGTATTTTCTAAAATTTTAGTGATACAATTATGAATTTAAATTTAATGTAAAAAGTTGATGTCTTTTTTAGAATTAAAAAATTTGCTATGTTGTTAATATTTTTTACTAAGATACTAAGACACTTCTTCCTTCCACCCCGGGTATGCCCAGGTTCAAGAATCTAGGTGGAACATCTTTAAGGATTGTGGAGTTTGAGAAATTTAGTCTATTATGAGTAGCAAAAGATTCGAAATTGTAGATTTCATTCTAACTTTCAGGGGAATTGTCATTTGATAAGTATTAGCAGCTTCTTAGGCCTGCTTTGGAGCATGGTTATCACTGTTGAAAATAGCAACCAGAAATGATAAAAATAGAATCCAAAATATTCCAATTTTAATTTGTCCTTGAATTAAAATTGAATTTAGTCTCACGAGGTGGTTGGAAATAATTAATTAACTCATTATGGATTAATTAGTTGGAGAAATTCAAGTTAGAAGTCTTTCTAAAGTCATGCAAGAGTTATCCCTTAAATTAAGGAGATTATCCCTTAATTAAGGAGATAAAATTGAGTTATATTTGAGTTGTAATTAGTTAGCTCAGTTTACTGAGTTAAGTCCAACTAAATTAGTTTCAAGCTGTCTGAGGAATTAATTGCGAGTTATCACTCAGTTGATACATGCATGCACTCAACCAGTGTACTCTAGATAACTGAAGATTCCCTCATCAGAAACTTATGCATGTCTATTATGAGAAAGACTTAGTTGAGCTAAATGTCAAGGACAATGTACTATCAGTTGCATATTTTTTCCTATAAAGGAAACTCATGCATGTAGTCAAGATAAGGTTCCTTGAGGATTGTGTAGTTCTAACAGTGTGTTAGAGCAGTGTGTGAGAGCAGTGTTCCATTGGGTGAAAGAGATCATCCTAAAGGAATTGCGCAAGGAAATAGGAGCTTGGAGGGCAGAGAGGAAGACTTGTGAGAAGCTTTGATTTCCTGTGAGAATCCAGGAGGATTATACTGAGAGCTGGCTAACTATGAGAACTAAGGCTTTGTATAATTTTGATGTATTTCCACCTTGTATGATCATACAAATAGTGGGGTTTTTAGCTAAGGCTTTCCCCTGAGTATTTATGTGTTTCATGTGTATTGATTCTTGTTCTTCTGGTTATACGTGTTCAGCCCGATCTTGCTCACTATTTAAGCTTTCGCAAATTGATAGTAGAAGTAGATTATAGTATTTTGCTTTGGTATATTGCATTATCAGGTTAATCTACAGTCAGATTTTCTACATAGATCTCAGAGGTAGATTTGTCGAGAATTTGCAAGAAATTCTACAATGACCCTGGGGACCAAGACCTCCCCCAGCTTACCTGCTTCACATCCTCTGGACTTGCGTGGATGTCAAATGGATAATTTACCGATGGTTTATATAAAGAGAGAACATGCTAAAAATATGAGCCCAAGTCCTCCAAAGTAGTAGGCTAACAACAAAATAGTGGATAAGAGATGCAGATTGACAAATAGAAAGCTCTTGGGACTTGGAGAAGCAATACACAATCAAAAGGGTACCACAAGATGGGGCAGATAAAGGTTTTCAACTCAGGAGCAACACCAAAGTGAGTGCTTAGAAGACCCTTTAGGGAATAGATAGAGAGGAAATAAACCCATCAATAAAATACGTCGCCCAGAATAATACTAATATCGAACACTATAACTAATATAAAAATTAATGAAGAAACAAGGACAAAGAGATACCTAATATCTAAAGGTCAAGAGAAGTGTCAGTCTTAGAGATTAGGTAGTTGTAGAGAAATATGAGGTGCCCTTCGCACAAGAAATGATAGAGAAACTGCATATAAATGTAATGAGGAACCCTACCCATCTTGATGTGTTCTTGAAGCTTGAGTGTCTCCATGATGACTCAACTAGATGACCGACAGGCCAATCTTCAAACTAGGATATTCGTTTAGAGTCCCCTTTAGAAAATATCATATAAAATTCCCAATTATATAGAGACCAGGGATTATTTGACCACCTTTTGCACCACTTTCCTTCAAACCCTCTATCCTAAAGCAAGAGGACTAGATTTTTCTTCCATTCACAATGTTGAACCTAAATCTTTACATATAAAAATCACAATAGGTCATAGGCCATAATTTTCAGGTTCTTTACTAGACACATGCTTGAACATGCATGGGTGACGCCATGCCACCCCCTATAGTAATTAAACTCTCCATGGTAGGGTGGCGAGATCATCCCTGAATCCTACTAATCATCTCAGAGTTCACCCCATCAGGGAAGAACTTTGTTCAAAATATTAGAATAATAGGCTTTTTATTTTAAATAATTTAACTAAGATGTATAATTTTCCTAGTGTAGTTGTTAAATTCTTAATCACACATATGAATGAATTAAACAAAAATCTTATATTAAACGTTCAAAATATTAAAAAGATAACTCTTTTTTTATGTTAAATAATTAGGCCGATAGGCCTTCCTATGCATCAACAATTGTCAACACTTTTACTTTGCTCTGTTGGATCAGGTGAGACACTTTCAACCATTGATTTGAAGTGTGATTGCTTTTTCCAAATATAAGATGAGTTGCCTTCTTTTCACCTTTGAGTGCAAGATATTTTCACTGCTTTTTCCAATTCTTTTATATCACTCTTGAAGATATTTTTACTGCTTTTTCCCATTCTTTTATGTCACTCTTGGTTAATGGTTTCTTTGGTCTGCCAGTTGTTGTTGCTGTTCTTCTTCCCTGGCGTTTGGCAAGTACGGTTTTTTTTCCCTAATCTTTGAATTTTTTTTTTTATGGTTGAGCTGTAAAGATGAACACTGACGCTGTTAAAGAATGGTAGACGGTAAATGATGTTATGCTGGCAATGACTTCAGTCGGGATCCTGCGGTATATGGAACGCGAATACGGTCTATAGAAGTAGATCTTTAATCTTTTAAAAGGAATGGGGGGTTTCCAGCACACCCAGTGCATATTTGGTATTAAAAGGCTTTAGGACAGAATAATCGTTATAATTATAAAATGTCAGTTGCCCTCTTTTCAGTCTTTTAAATAAAATCATTCCTGATGGGAATTATTATTCTGAATGTTGTAATTAATTTGAAGAAGCCAAGGCCGAAGGAATTTGAAAATCAGAAGACAGGGAATTTGATGGTAACAAGCATCTTCCATCGAATCTGCACGTGCGATCGGCGATTTTAGTGAATACAAGACCTGTTCCAAGACTTCATGTACTGCATTTATCTCCCCCTTCTAATTTCTGCAATTACAAATTCTTGCTTTGCAGGAATGATCGATTCTTGCAGCTTCCCTGTGACTTTTTCACAAGTTATTTAAAATCTATGAATTGTGGACAGCAGTTGGCATGAAAACTTCTTATTGCAATTCGCTATAATTACAGGATGTGGTCGACACGATGAAATCTGGCAGGAGTGGAGGAGCAAGGTGGGGGAATAACTTAGGGTATATGATCCTTCGTCCTCCCATGGTGAAACAACAGAATCCCTTGGATTATGTTCTTGCTGCAACTACCTTGACAAGGAGAAAAAAGTTATCTTTGGAGGCACCTTTTACTTATGCCAGTGGGAAACTACTGATGAAGCTTGCAGGTGTCAAAGTATCCAAATCTACACATGTCTGCATGAAAATTATTGTATTATTACTATTATCTAAATTTGGGGTTAATGATGATAATGGATGACAGGCGGCTACCGCTGTGACATACAGAATGATCTCACACACAAGTATTTCTTTCTCCAACATAGTTGGGCCAGTAGAAGAGGTGCAACTTTTTGGTAATCCAATTGTTCATCTGATTCCAACGGTGTCTGGACACCCTCATGTATGACATATGGACGAAGAAGTATTTCTCTGTATTGATATAGTTTAATAATAAGTGGAAAATTTTGATTGAACTGATGATTTTGTTGTGCTATCCTGGGTTTTGCGGTCAGTAACTATGCACTTTCAGAGCTACATGGAAAAAGTGGTACTGGTGGTGAATGCGGCTTCGGAAGTGATTAGGGATCCGAAACAGTTGTGTATCAATTGCGTGGAAGCTTTCCATCGCATGAAGCAGGAAGCCATTACAAACACTCAACATACCATGTAACTTGTTATAGAAAATGTTTGCACTCAGAGATTACAGCTTTAAATCTAAAAGAATAGGGTATTTCGATTTTAATAAAAAGGATACTCCTAACTGTTCAAAAGTTAGAAAATAATCGATAAAAATATAAATGGCAAAGGTTTTTGGATTGTTCAATCGATTGGTGCTCAGTAGTTGTGAATAATTTGACTCGGCTCTTTCTTGAACAGAATCTATACCGCCCTTACAACCAAAATTTATGAATGCAGAGAAGGATGAATTTCTATTTTGACCTTAGAAAATGATAGATCTTTAAGTAATTAAGCATGTAGCGATCTAAGAGATAGAGATGAGTTCAAGCCAGCCAACTACCCAAATTTTATGGGAAGAAGTATTAACATCCCATGGTACCTCGGGAATCATACATCGCGGAAAGTCACTCATTCTTTAACAGTTAATTTTATACCAAAGAAAGAGGACTAATAGTGGCATCTTGTTTTCCATAGCAATTTTATCCTAACAACATGGTTATAGTATTGTTTAGCTAAAGTCGGAAACCATGGTGTATATCGGTCAATAAAAATAACGATGAATTGCTTCAAAATCTTTTGAGTCTATTTGTGCTTGCTCTTTGTCATTGTCACATCTATAGTTTATCATACTTTATCCTAACGACATATTTATGGTATTGTTTGGCCAAATTTGGAAAAAGTGGTGTATATTACTCTCAAGTGAAAGTTGTACTCACATATTGTTATATCAATCTATAGAGTGGTGAAAATCTCTCATTTAAGGTGTGTTGCGCTCTAAAAAGATAAGAGATGAATGGTGGCCAAAGTTGGAAAACATGGTGTATATTTCTCTCGAGTGAAAGCTGTACTCACATATTGTTATATGAATCTATAGAGTGGTGAAAATCTCTTATTCAAGGTGTGTTGCGCTCTAAAAATATAATAGATGAATGGAATAATATAAATGATTATTAATCTTTTATTATTAAATTATTTTTGTAACCATAAAATAAATTGTTCATAAATTTAAATAAGTATCTTATTTTTCATATGGTAAAGATTAAAAAAAATTATAAAAATTAAATAAATTGTAATTTTATTTTAAGTTATTATTATTGTTGTCCTAATGTGATGTTATTGCCATACCAATGAGGGAAGGATATGATATGGCAAACCCTCTTGCCACCCAATCTCCTTACATATTACAATGTCAAGGTTCATTTATTAGACCTCACCTCTTAAGGAGGGTGGTAGAGGCTCCTCTGTCATATTGTTTGACTCTCGAGTAAGGTTTGCATGCCCAACCCTACTTCTCTTCTTAGGTAATATATTTATTATTCTTCTGCTCCTTTAATTCCTCCTCTTAATGTTGCCTTTGTCTTTCATGAGTTTTGACTATCGCATAGGCGCTCATGTATGGGGACCATCTCTAGACCCTCTCACTTTCCCTTCATCCTTGTAGTCTTTTTATGACAAAGAGGACTTTCCCCGAGTTCATTTTCGGTGCAGCCTGGCTAGCATGACCGTATGATTAAATTCCTTCAACGTAAGCTTTTACAACTTCCCACCTAGTTCCAATTAGGTTTTAACGAAGTCTTATTGCCTCCAATATCCACGACACACCAATGATCTTGCTACCAACATAGAGGAGGAGGTTGCAACACTTCAGGTGGTTCCAAATCTAGATTTCATGTTGAGGCTTCCTCTCACAACCTTCATGAGCACACTCCTACCAAGATTTAGGAGGCAATTTGGTTAGTAGAGGATGAAATTTGACAAAAAGATAGGTCACCTTGGACTCAAAGATTATGGTAAGTATTTCCCTTTGGGTTCCTAACACTCGTAGCTCTAGGGGTTGTCAGAATCATTATCTTCATATAGTAGACCTATACTAGCATGTCAAGCTACTGTTAGGGAAGATTTTATGGATAGGATAAAAAACTTAAGCAAATCTTATTCATTGATTATATGGGCTATCCCTCATGTTGGATAGGAAAGGAAGGATTTTCAAGCTAGATATGGAGTCTCCACCGAGCTCTCCAATTCCATCCCATGCAATGTCGAGGAACAACCCATCAGCCTCAACACCTCATTTTATTCTTGATGCATAGGTACCTTATGTTTCATAGTTTTAGCCCTTTGGTTTTTGTTCAGTTGTCAAAGTCATGTGATGACATATTCAGCAAGATGATTCAGAGTGAAACATCTCTTGAAGATTTCTACAATGTTGTTTGTGAGCAGGTTTTAATCTCAACTTAACTTTAACTAAATTTGTTGCATTTCATTCTAAATTGTTTGCTAATTATGGTAGCTTGTATGTCACAGGAGATTGAAATTGTTTTAACTAAACATCCAACACAAATAAATAGAAAAACTAAGCCTTTCAACCTTTTCGACTTATTTTCTTATATCAAACATTTGTGCAGGGTTTCAACCCATTAACATTTCATTGAGTATGTATTTACAAATCAATGATTTTGCGATCAATCCCACAAAGCAATTCTATACCTGCTCTTCAAATTCCTTCAAGCTTT
>APFE030256641.1:1670-20235 GCA_000404065.3 Pinus taeda
AGGTGGACTTTTTGCAGTGGCTGGTTGATAGATGGAGCATACAGGACCAATGTTTCTTTATTGGAGGACACCAGCTCAAAATCGAGCCAGCTGACATATACTTCTTGACTGGTTTTCCCAGGAGGGGTGAACATTTGACTCTATTTGGGCCCAGGGCAGGTGGCCAATTTGTCGAGAGCCTCCGCCTAGAGTTTTGCAATGTCCAGAACTGGGACAAAGGGATAGATATCAAAACCATATCCCTTCCTGAACTCATCATTATAGCATTCACAGTTACCAGATTCAGAGGCAGTGCAGCGCTACACGTTGCCACTGGATCCCAGATGTGGATGGCAGTTGATTACTTTCGTGGCACCATTTTCAACTGGTGCAATGCTGTGTTGGCCAATGTGAAGGGCCAACCAACCAGGGCCAAAAACGGACAGCTAAAGACCTTTGGTTATGGGGCTATAGTTGTGAGTTTTGGCCTGGAGAGGGTTCTGATGCTGATCCCACAGCAGCTTACTGTTGGAGCTGGGATTCCTCGAGAGCCCAAACTGATGCGATGGGTTGCAGTTATGGCCCGTTATCCTGATGAGGGGACCGAGGTCGTTCGGTTCAAAGCTGAGTATTTCCAATGGTTGGAAAATCAGATTTTTGCTATTCAAGACTTCCCTTATGCTAGGGTTGATTTTCGTGGAGACCCATACATGGCTCTTCCACCAGGAGAGCAATGGGATGATGTAGGTAAAATCATTTTCAACATTTTTGCTAATTTAATTTTAGTTGTTTTTATATCGTCCCATAATTGATAGTAAAAAGTTTCAAATGCAAATGTGGGCCCACGGCGACCAGCCACTCTCCGACCTTACGAGAGGAAACAACCAGTTGCACCGGCTCCAGCCCCACAGGACGAATCAGCAGAGACCTTATCCGAGCTGGAGAGTCATTTAGAGCGCCTAAAAGGGGACATGCCCGAGACCAGTATAGATGACATCTCTCGTTGATTTTAGCGTTACGTGATTGGAGTCCCAAGACCTTTTAGGAGGTTCCTTTGTAAGGTGGCTCGTGCAGTGGTTTCGTATCGAGATCATCACCAGTGATGGGATGATCGCCTATTGTAGTCACATGTGACATTTTGCTTTTTTGTACTTATCATTTTTGCCGATCATAAGGTGTTTTTCAACCTATGATCGAGGACCATGTATTATTTTGACACACTCCTATATATATGATATCGTTATTACTAGCTTGGCTTGTTAAACATGTTATGGAATGTTTTTAAATTTACTTGTATGATTATTGCACATGTCTACTTAACGTTTGAGAAGCAATTGCATCTGCTAATGTATTTAAAGATCTTGGAATATGCTGATATTCAATATAGTCAAATTCACGTTCCAAGAGACGCACTCTCAAAAATAATTTTAATAAAACTGGATTTCTAATGGCGTATATTCTATTAAGCTGTAATACAACGAGTTAAGAATCTAACCTCACTATCAAACTCTGAATCCCAAATGAAATCGATTCAGATAATAACTCAATCACTGCACTATACTCTGCAATGTTGTTTGTTGTTTGACCGAGGCTCACCCCATGCATAGATAGTAACTTGTCAGAGGTTGAATAGATAACCCAAGCTGCAGATAAATATTCCGTGTACTATGACAAGCGCCATCAGCGAAACCAATGTATGTTTGGAGAGGAATCGACATCTACGACATCAAGTGTAAAACCAAGATAAGTAGGAATAACGACGAAAAACTCACTCTCTAAGCTAAGAACACTTCTAAATCTAAAACACACCAGCTAGAAGGAAAAAATAACCTAACTAAAAAAATCTTCACACTCGTTTTAAGCATAATATCTCTTCAGGTAAAGACCATTTCTGGGTTTACCTAAAGAGACCCCGTCAAAGTCTACCAATTCATAGGCCCCTTTCGCTAGCTTTCGCTTGACAACATAAGGACCATGCCACATAGGCACGAATTTTCTAGCGCCTAATTTATCATTTGCTTGATCGTACAATAAGACTAGATCTCCTTTCGAAAAATTTCGAGGGGTCACATTTTGATCACACTGAGCTTTAATACGTTTGGCATGAGATTCTATCGCTAATGCAGCATCGCGGTGATTCTCATCTAGCTGAGCCAAGTATAAGAAATGTCTTTCCTCTTCGGAAGTAGCTGGAAGTAACTTGATGGCCATTCACAATGACAAGATTTCGCACTCAATGGGTAACACAGCTTCCAAACCATAAACTAGTTGGAAAGGAGTGAACCCTGTTGATGTTTTAACTGAGGTTCGATACGCCCATAGTGTTGAAAATAGCATGTTGTGCCAATTCGACTGATGAATCCCAATGATTCGTCGGATCATGATGACGAGAACTTTGTTGATGGATTCAACCAGGCCATTAGGTTATGGATAATAAGGAGTTGAACTATCGTGATGCAAGCCAAGATGGTCTGTAAGCTCTGTCATCATAACGTTTCGAAAATGATGCCCATGACCAGTGATAATCACTTGTGGAGCACCAAACCTAGCAATGATATGATTGAATATGAAAATCACAGCTATTTTTCCGTCTGCCTCAAATGTAGGCATCGCCTCGGCCCACTTAGTAAAATAATCTACCGCAAGGATAATGTACGCAGCCCCGGCCGAGTGAGAGTTACATGTAATAAAATCGATACCCCATTTGGAAAAAGGACCAATGACAATGATAGGGTGAAGAGGAGCAGGTGGAGTGCACATCTTTTGATCAAAAATTTGGCAGTTGTGGCATTTTTAGATCGCAATAATACAATCTTTAAACATAGACGGCCAGAAATAGCCAGCGCGCAATATCTTTTGGGCTGTGGCATACCTAGACATATGACCACCACACGCTCCAGAGTGACAGTCATTGAGGACCCTTTCAGCTTCCGCATGAGTCAAACAACGTCGAAAAATAGAGTCCGCCCCACGACAATAAAGAGTATCTCCAATAATTTTGAATTGTTGGGACTGGAATCATATTTTCCAACGGTCCGACCGTGAAAGATCTGCCCGAAAGGTTTTGGTTTGGAGATAAATGATGATATCCCCGTACCCACTACAAAAATCCATGCAATCTTCCATGTCTCATGCCTCAAGAAAGTGATTGGGAACTATTGCTAAATTCAAAGCACTTTACCAGAATTGGATGAAGAAGGTTCAATCTGGCTCCAACCTGAACAGGTTCTTGACACACGAGAATGACTCTTGTGCGGCCGCATGATCAAGGAAGTCCTCATCAAGTGGAAAGACACCTCTCTGGAAGATGTGACCTGGGAACCAATCACTGTCATTCAGTAGTTTCCATAGCTTCAGCCTTGAGGACAAGGCTATTTTCATGGGGGAGGGCATGTTAGGGTCCAACTCTAACCCCTTTATTTATGTAATAGGGTCGAGTCATAGTTATAGTTAAGTAAAGAGTCAATAAAGCCCATATTAATAATTGTAAGTGGTGGACCTGCATTTAAAGAAGGGACCACAGTTAGTTGCAAATGGGCCATGGTATTAGATAGATGGTATTAATAAGAACCATGGTATTGACCCATGGTATTGCATGTATGAATCCTATATAAGGGATAGAGACACCCCTCGAGGAGCATCATGTATTATTTTGTAATTGAGCCTAGCTCTATTGGAGGTTGCCCCCTTGAAGAGGCAAGTGAACATTGCTTTCCTTTATGAAGAATAAAATACCTACTGTTATTTCTTATTGTTCTTTGTTCTGGGTATATTTCTTCGCATATTTGGTATTCTAGTATCTTCTCGCAGGTCAAGAGCATAACAAACGAGGTCAACATAAGACCAAGAATTCTCCTCAAGGTGCCTTGATTCATTTTCTAACAAGCTTGACACAAGACAAGGAACCATGCTCCATACCCCTGTTTCATTTTTTAAAGAGGTTGACACAAGATAGAGAACTCTCCTCAAACCTCTTGTTTCATTTTTAAACGAGGTTGACACAAGATTGAGAACTCTCCTCAAGACTCCTTGTTTCGTTTTTTAACAAGCTTGACACAAGACAAGGAACTATGCTCCATGGTGCTCGTTTCATTTTTTAATTAGGTTGACACAAGAGCAAGAATTATCCTCATAACCCTTGTTTCATTTTTTAACAAGGTCGACACAAGAGCAAGAACTATCCTCATAACCCTTGTTTAATTTTTCAATGAGGTCGACACAAGAAAAGAACTATCCTCGACAAAAATTGTTCATGGGCCATACGAGAACATGACTCCCAAGAGGTATTCATTAGATGGAAGAACCATGCTTTGGGAGGAATACATGTCATGGGGCATCAATGAAAGATCGGGTTCCAATGCCCCTAGTACATGACATATGAGACCATCTACGTGATCATCAACAGATGCAGGGACAGAATGAGTAGCCACACAATTGACCTGTGGCAGGGAAGGTACTGCTGGAAAACAAGAGCCGTTCGAGGATTATGGTTGCAAATGAGGTACCTGGTGACCAAAGAATGACAATTGGTCTATTGTCACAATTCTTTCGTCATGTGGAAAACAAATCACACAAAAAAGCGAAGAAACAAGAGCCCACATGACATAAATATAGTGACAGCCTTGGAGAAGATTGAAATACAACGCACCTTCGATGACCATCACATCTATATAGACAGTTTTACCTCCCAAAGTAAGAGGGAACATTGGAAGGATTCCTAAGGGTTGAATGGTTCCTCTGTCAAAAGCCAATAGATTCTGGGTGATAGGCACAAGCTGTGGGGAGCCCAAAGCTTGCCAAGTAGTGGCAAACATGAGGCTAACAGGCGCACCTTCATCTAAGAGAGTGCCAGGTACTGCCATATTATAGGCATGTACCATGATCTGAAAAGGAACATAAGATGGGAGGCGGAAAGTAGTCAAGTGAATCCAATCAAAGGAAATGAAAAAACTACTTGGTGGGGGTATGGTATGATTGCCCCCATGCTCTATAGGAATTAAAGAAAGACTCTCTTGATCAGCCAGGACAGGAGGGTCATTCTTTGATTCAGGAGAATCTGACGAGATGAGAAGAACATGAGCAGTATGATCGTGACTCTTTTCTAGAAAAGAGAGAGGAACTGAAGGTGAAGCCAAGTCGACACTCTTTTCAAACAACGGTTGGTCAGGAACAGTCATGAGAGAGTCTCGCTCAGATAGAGCAGGACAAGCAAGAGATGAATCCAATTCAATCTCTTTGTCAACTGAGAGAGGGTCAGAAGAAAGCCTTTGATAACCAAGCAGAAGTTGGGGTTAAGGAGCTGTAAGATTTTCCAAAACGGTGGAAGCTTTATCCATGAGCAGACAAAGGTGAAGAAGATGTTCACCTTCACATAACCTACAGGGGAATCTAATCTTCCCTTTCTTCTTACCATTGCTAGTTAAGGGTGCAACATCAACATGATCTTCAGAGGGCGATGAGGATTGACGAGTCAAATCTTGAGAACATACTTCTAAGATCCTAGGAATACCAGGACAATCACGAAGAAAATGGTCACCCTTGCACAACTTGCAAGGAAATTTAACTTTCTGTGGATGAACAGAAGGTTTTTCTATCGAAGGTGTACTTAGAGCAATAGTTGCACGGGTGGCCTCTCACTTATTTAACTTCTTCTTCTTCATCTTCCAATTCTTCTTCTTAGCCTCCCGGTTACTGGATTTAGAACTTTCACCCGGTGAAGTAGAAGGAGAGGATGAAGAAATAGGGGAAGAAGGTGAAGGGTCAACCCTAGAATCATCTTGTCGTGATTCAAATGAAGGAGATGGCAGAACAGGAATCGGGACACTCAGGACCACCGAGGTTGAAAACATCCAAATAGGTAAACCAATGGTTAACCTAGGCAAGGACAACATTGCCATGTAAGGAGCACCAACATTTCAAAAATAAGGTAAAGGACCAGGCTTCCCATCCGAGGGGAGAACTTGACTGGTAGACTTTGGAAATGTTGCCATTGGAATCAACCTTGAAAAGAATGCTAACTTTAACCAGCAATATTTCATGGGTAGTTAATTTTATGACATTGAAACAAAACTGTGCCTTTTCATATTTTAAGAGTTGAGAAAAGGACGAAAGGTGACTCTATCTCTTTTCACGTTTAATGAGCCTGAAAGGAGAAGTTCTCAGATGATCCTTTTTCTTTTAAAGAGTCGAAAAGGAATGAAGGTGACTCCTCTGGAAACTCTAAACAAGAGGGTTTACCAGACAAATAGTAAAACTGTAATATACACCTTGATGATAAAATGAAACATAAATGACCAAGGACTTTCCGTACGGTAGTCAATCTTCCCTAATGATGTGTTCGATGCATTACGATTCGTAAGGCAGTAGACTCAACTTCCTATAATTAATAGGATGATAACCTAGTGAAGTATCCCAATATATATGTGACGGTACGGGGAGCACAAATTTGTACTATCATCTATTGCACCACAAAAGGAGGAATCACCCAACCTTAGTGAGAACAATAGGAACTAGGTTTAACGACACCAGAACATCTAGCCTAGACCTATAGATATGTGAGTGTTAGGTCCCAATACATTTTTAAGTTCATTCAATAGATTTTAACAGTTAATCTTGAATTAAGTCTCGATTTCAAGGCCTTACCAAAGTATCTTAAACACTCCTAGAATGAAACTATATGAGCTAAAAAAACCATTCCTTTCGATGAACGACTACCTAAATGAGGGTAAGGATTTCATTTCCAAGCGAACGAAGACAATAAGAAGTAAATGCAAGAACAACAGTGCAAGAAAGTAATCCAATCAATAGGAAACATACTGCATCAATTTCCACTTATCTCACAACTACTATGACGAAAAATGAAAGACTTGGATTTCACTTTTCAATTCCTAATCATAAGGAATCTACTAATGCAAACATGCTTTCATTTTCATATACTATATGAGTGCAATTATTTTTGTTTTTTTGGAATAAATAACAAACAAGCTAATGCATAACTTGACTGATCAACAAGCAAATGTAATCCATGCTTCAATAGTGAATGGAAATCAAATCAACATAAAAAGCTAGTTTGATGACTAATTACTATGGATCAACCAAGAATATGGGCAATTAGTAAGAAAACAACTTGAAACAAATCAACAAGACAGTTGTGGATGTAGTGCAGAATCTTCGAAGGACAAGCAACCCAAAACAAGTGAATTCTTGATGAAACCCTAAAAGACTTAGGTCACACAACCCAAAAACCAAAACACATACAAACGGAACTAAGAAGGATATGCCTTAGCAAGCACAGTCAAAACATGCTTAATAAGATGTAAGAGACAACAAAGGATAAGCTATAATGGCCTATTCAGGAGACAAGGATGTAAAAAGCAACCCTACAGGAATTGTCACAGGGATAAGAATCATAACCTGAGATGATCACCAAATCAACGCAAACACTACACTAGCAACTGAGCGACGTTGTCACAAAGGTACATTGGTTCTCAACAATAGTTCAATTTCAAGAATCATCACAACTGTATGACAAGATATCCACGACATACAGCTTGAGTAAAGAGGACATGAGAGATTTATCGCATCTGTTAGGAATTAAACAACAATGATCTCAACAGAGAAGGCAAACAAGGAAAAAACAACTAAAATACACTAGGCTCATCACTCAGACAGTTTGATGGGCTACTAGATCTACTCAAGTGATCCAAAAAACTGATGGTTCAGTCCTAAAACAAAGAGATACTATGTAATTCAATCAAAAACAAATCAAGAGCAAAAGCAAGAGACAACACACAAAAGGATATCCCTAGCGGAGTCGCCAACTTATGAAGCAGGTAAGTTCCCTCTGCGGACAAAGACAACCCCTCTAGCCCTAGAGTGGGTTTAGTCACAACAAGACAAAGACAATAGCTAATTTCTTAAATAGTTATCGTTGAAGAGGCCTACCTTATACCAATGTTTGGTGAAGTCTTCGTCACGTCACTTCAACTATCACTATCTTCTCCTTGATGAATGATTCACCTGAAACACGATAAGAAAACAACAATACACATAATAGAGCACAACAACAAACTATCTACTTATAGTGTTAAGGAACCATAAGCTATCAACATACATTTCATACATGATATATGAAATAAACATTGATTGTATTAATGTAAACAAAAGTAAAGCTAACAACCACGCCTTGACATCGCAAGCTTCTTTGAAGGGTTTGATCAGTATGTCTCCATAAGCATTCACTCTCAAGGGTCTCCCAGAATGACTAATGACTCTCTTCCTCTCCCAAAAGCACAAGTACAAAACTAGGCAATCACAACAAGGCTTCCTTCTTACAAAACCATTTTACACTCTCAATCCACAACATGAAAGGCAATCCAAGCTTTAAGCTATCAATCCAGCAAGCTAAGAACTAGCACACCAAAACTCAACTAGCACTCCAAAAGCTAGCCGATTGTAGTCATGGAGGATGCTTTTATAAGAGAAGGAGCCTCCATAAATGAGGGAAGAGGAAGCTTATCTTCACGGGAGGTTACTCAAAAGGCAGAACCACCACCTAAAACGAGGAGAGGCAAACTACTTTAACCCAACAACCAGGTCCAGAACCACCCAGAAGCATTTTGTTTGAACTAATTCGCCATATCTGGGTCATTGCAGGTCAAACACTAAGACTCAGGGATGAAATCATGAGGCATCAATGCATTCAAGTCTATCATCGCAGGTAAGATAATGATGACCTGCGATGATCCCTAAAATCGACCGTCACTAAGAACAGATGTACTCTTGCGATGGTGTCATGAGGTTCTTGTTCACTCTAGGCCATAGTCGTAGGCAGGATACTAATGTCCTGCGACGATCTTGAAACATACGTAAAAAGGGTCATCTTCAGGATTAATGAGCATGGTTAATCTTCTTGAGTGATATGGAAGATATGGATACATATTTCGATGTATGACACAAAGCAGATGCCATTCAGGGACCGAATCTACCCGGGATTAGGGGATGTGGGGTCGGTGACAAAATACTGTGTAACAATGAGCTACTATTAATTTTTGAGTGAAATTGAGTGGTTCAAATTGTAGAAATTAATGTGTAGGTTTAATATTGCTCATGAAATTTGCTAAATCACAAGACTTGAAGCTACTCTACTAATTCGTGAAAGTTAATTCACCATCTAAAACAAGAATCATAAATATGAAAAGGAAATATCACACATGCACAAAGATTTATCTAGGGGAAAGAAACCGCATAAAACCCCTTACTATTTGTATTGAATTAATCAGAGAATAGAGAAGAAATACAATGTTTTCTCAAGCCTGAGCACACCCTACAAATGTATAGTCTATCCCTCTATCTCACTGCCTGAACCTGGCCCAACACTTAGCTAATTTCAAGACTTCCCAAGATCTTATTTCCTTGCGCTACTCCATTGGGGAATTGCCCCTATTTTTAAGGAATTTCACATCAAGGAATTGTGAAATAGCCTTAGGTGAATCTATGACTGCATGCACCACTTGAACACATGGGAATATGCTATAACTGATAGTACACTCCCTTGGAATCTCCATCTCAATTGGCTAAAATTGTTTCAGGCTAATTAATCAATTAACTGGTTGATCACTGTGTGGTTGAAGTTCCACTTCCACAACTTGACCTCCACTAGTTCTTTTGATAGTTAGAACTAGTTAAACTAACAGTAACTCAAATTAAATGAAACATATTGCTAAAAATTAGTGATAAATCATGTAGAACTTAACTCAAGTGTCTACAACTCGAATTTAATGAGTTAACTGAGTGACAAGAGCCATGTCACCTCATTTGACTACCTCCACACATTCTGTTGAAATAGAAATTCAAATTTTAATCTAGTTTGACCAAGGCAAAGAAAAAACTAGATTTTCTGCATTTTAAACATAAATTTACAAAGATGTAATTTGTGATTTTACACTTGTATATAACCTCAAACTGGCATTTTCAGAAGAAAAAAAATACCTGTTATTCGTGAAGGCTAGAAATTTCCTTGTAAAACCAAAGAGCATCTTGGGCTACACTGAAATGCATGAGGTCTCAAAAATAATTTTATTTGAGTATTCTAAATTATAATTTTTTTTCAAGTCATTTTACATATCCTATATACTTAATTTTACATTTGTAGTCATAAAAGACTATGATGTGAAAACTAGGCAAGAAATACTTATTAAAACCGTAGAAATGCACAACTTATTTGTAAAAAGTAAGCCAAGGTTGTATTATACCTTAGATTTGAGTTTTGGAAGTTGATTGGGGTGTGGCATTTCATATTATACCTATTCACTTTTTCAATTTTGCAATTGTGAGTTTAAAAAGGGTTTCTGTTTAATGTGTAGGTTTAAAATGCACACCTTTGCTTCCTTGTAGCTCCAAAATCTATTTTATAAGTTGCAATATGGAGTGACATATGGGGTAAATTTATGTAGTCAATTTAAAGTGCAATTGAAGAGTAGGACAAGTTTCTTTCATGCACATATATTTGGGTTTTCATGTATATTTGAAGGAAAAACTACCTAAGGTAAAATGCACACCTTAGTCTCCATTTTGACCCAAGCTAAGTGGATCAACTTTCAAAAGGTGTAATTTGTGATTTTATAATAGTATATAACCTCTATTGGCATTAACAGACAAAAACGTTCATGCTATGCGTAAAGGCTAATATCAGGGGTTATCATTTGAATTTGAAAAATAGTGTCAACAATGATTACATGCATGTGATAATTGGTTGCAACTCATGTGGTTGGGAGTAATATTGTTATCCTCCCCACCCAGGTTCAACTCCCATAAGAGACATGTTTGAGCATATAATGAGTATATTATTGTAATGGTTTCAAGCCTTGTTATTGTTCAATCTTGAGCCTAAAGAAGTTGTTGACCCTAATACAAACACACACACTTAATCTAAAATTTCAAGTCTAAGAAAGATATATTGCATGCATTTGAAATCAGTCATAGGCATGAGAGATGTACAAATAATCTGTTGAGAAATGGCAACAAGAAATTCCAGTTTAATTTGTCCTTAAATTAAACTAAGAATTAAAATTGAACTCTATTCTCATAGAAACTTGTAAATAGTTGATTAGGTTTAATTAGCTTCATTAGCTTAGGAATTTTGAGTTGGAAGTCTTTTTGTAGTCATGTATATGTTATCCATAAATTTTAGGCGTCCAATATGAGTTTAAATTGAGTTGGAAAATAGATCACTCAATTTACTGAGTTTCAGTTAAACTAGTTCTAAATTATTTTTGGAACTAATAGAGGACTAATAGTCAGTTGGTGCACTAATGCATCCACTAGTGCTACTCTAGTTAACTGAATATTCCCTCATGAGGAACTCATGCATGTTGATTATGAGAAAGACCCAGTTGAGACTAGAGTGCAGGGACAATGTACTATTAGTGGTACTATTTAATGGAGTGTAAATATCATGCATGCATCAGAGATTGATCCTATGTTTGGATTGCGTAGTTTTGGAAGCATGAATTTCATTTAAATATGGACTATTCGTCCTAGGAATTACACAAGAGATTAGGAGCTTGGAAAGCTGAAAAATTGGCTAAGTGTTGGCCAAAAGGTAGCTTGTGAGTTAAGAGAGTTGAGAACACTTGTGTGGAATTGTTCTAGTGAGAAAAACTATGTATCTTCCCTCATATTTCTGATATATGAAATAAAAATAATGGTGTTTTGAGCAATGGTTTTCCCAAGATACATCTTGCATTATGTGCCATTGATTTATCTTCTTCTTGTTCATATTTATCTTCATCGATCTATTGGCTTTCGTTGGTTGAAGTAGAAGTAGATTCTTGTCCTGTGCTTTAGTACATTGCATGAGCATGTGAATCTATAGTATTTTCTACATTAACGTTAAATAACTTATTTGGAATTAAATTTACTAATAGGTGTTGAGAAATGGCAACAAGAAATTCCATTTTAATTTGTCCTTGAATTGATTTGAGAATTAAAATCCAATTCTATTCTCATAGCATTCTTGTCCTGTAGATTCTACATTAACATTAAATAACTTCCTTGTAATTAACTTTACTAATAAATGTTGAGAAATGGAAGCAAGAAATTCCAGTTTAATTTGTCCTTGAATTAAAATGATAATTAAAATCAAATTATAGTGTCATAGCAATTTGTAAATAGTTAATTAAGTTTAATTAACTTAGGAATTTCGAGTTGGAAGTCATTCTGAAGACATGTATATGTTCTCCCTAAGTTTTAGGGGTCCAATATGAGTTTAAATTGAGTTTGAAATTAGATCACTTAGTTTACTGAGTTAAGTTAAGTTAAATTAGTTCTAATTTGTTTTTGGAACTAATAAGGGAATAATAGTTAGTTGGTGCACTAAAGCATCCACTAGTGTTACTCTAGCTAACTGAAAATTCCCTCATGAGAAACTCATGCATGTCGATTCTGAGAAAGACCTAGTTGAGACTAGAGTGCAGGGACAATGTACTATCAGTGGTATTATTTAATGGAGTGTAAATATCATGCATGCATTAGAGATTGATCCTATGTTTAGATTGCACTGTTTTGGAAGCATGAATTCCCTTTAAATATGGGTTATTCATCCTAGGAATTATGCAAGAGATTAGGGGCTTGGAGAGCTGCTGAATAGGGTAAGGATTTAGCTTGAGCTAGCTTGTAAGTTGAGAGAGTTGAGCATACTTTTGTGGAATTGTTCTAGTGAGAACAAGCTTTGTATCTTCACTCATATTTTTGATATATGAAATACAGATAGCGGGGTTTTGAGCTGTGGCTTTCCCCAGATACATCTTGTGTTATGTTCCATTGATTTATCTTCTTCTTGTTTTTATTGTTTTCATTGATCTATTGGCTTCCGTTGGTTGAAAGTAGAAGTAGATTCTTGTCCTATGCTTTAGTACATTGCATGATCTTGTGAATCTACAAAAATTTCTACATGGTATCAAAGCTGAAGACAATATAATAGAGGATATTTTGAAGTTTTGAGTTTTGTTTACAGGTGAAATTTGAATTTGAAATACATACTTCAAGATCAATAGATGGCATTCTAAGGTTTGCGGCTCGAGTATGCCTTGGAAGGAAACTCAAATTTTATAGCCTAGAGGGACATAATGGAGGTTGTGCTAGAGGATAATGGCTTGAAGGAATTTGTTGATCATGAAATTCCTAAGCCAAAAACATCGGATGCACATAATTTGGCTGAAAGGAAGAAGTGTACAGTGAAGACAAGGCGGATAATCCTTGATGGAGTTCAAGACCACATTGTCTCGAGTCACCATGGGAAGGAAAATCTGTATTCTATGTGGAAAAACTTGACGAACTTGTATCAGAATAGCAGTGAACAAAGGAAATTGTCACTAAAGGACAAAATTCAAAAAATCAAAATGGAGAAAGGCGAGACTATTCCAAAATACTTGACCAAGTTCACTCAATGTCGTGATGAACTTGGAAGTGTTGGAATCACAACTACTAAGGATGATATGGTGAGTCTTTCTCTTCCAGGACTCCCAAAGAGTTGGTATAGTTATTAGGACTCTATCAATTATTGGGAGAAGCTTCCAGATTGGGAATGACTGTTGTCAGATTTGATGCAGGTGGAGATAAGGAGGAACACCAGGGATGGATCTTCATCAAGGACTGATGATGAAGATAACTATTCCTTAGCGATTAAGGCGATGAAGGGGAAATGGAAAGGTTCCCATTCCAAATCAAATTCTTATCATGGAGATAAGAAGAAAGAAATGTTGAAAGTTAAGTCCTTTGATTGTCATGAGATGGGCCATTTTTCTACAAATTGTCCACTCAAGAAGTCCAAGAAGAATTTCTCAGGAGGAGCGGTCGGTGATACTTTTGCCTGTTAATTGGAATTTGTCTTTTCCCTCATTGCATGCATGGTGTCATCAATGATGGGAAGTGTATGGTACTTAGACAATGGACCTTCATTCTGCATGACTGGCGACAAAGAGTTATTAAGTGACCTAGAGGAGAAATATCTCCAGAGGCATATCGAGATAGGAAACGATGGGAAGTATAGTGTTACTGGATTGGGCATGATTACTTTTTAGAGGGATAATGGGGCTCCACTCACCTTGAAGAATGTTATGTATGTTCCTGGGCTGAAGAAGAACTTGGTATCCATTTCCATGCTTGAGGATAAAGGCTATGATGTGATCTTCTCGAAAGGAAAGGTGTTCCTTTGACACATACGAACGGGTCAAGTAAAGAAGATAGGGATTCCTGTGAAGAATATATATAAGTTGGAGGTAGAGGAGTCAACTGCTTTGAGCACAAAAGAAGAAAGGGTGCAAAGCTGAGATGTTGGTTTGTTGTGGCACAGGCGATTGGGCCACTTGCATCATGGGGCTTTGAAGATATTACATCAGTTCTCTACCAGTATTCCCAAAGGTATGCTTGAGTAAGTTGATACATGCAATGGGTGTACTTTGGGAAAATACACCAAGTCTTCCTTTCTCGACAGAGAAAGTCGAGCAAAGGCTATTCTAGAGTGAGTCCATTTAGATGTGTGTGGACCATTCTTGACAGCATCCACGAACAAACACGAGTATTATGTTATATTTTTTTATGGTTATTCTCATAAATGTTGGATATTTTTCATGCAGAAAATGAATCAAAATTTCACAAAGTTTTGTGAGTTTAAAGCATTGGTGCAGAAGGATTCGGGCAAGAAGGTTAAAACTCTATAGAATGATAATGGTGGTGAGTATGTCTCAAATGAGTTTAAGTACTTCTGTGGAGTGGAAGGGATTAAATGAAAGTTGATGGCATCCCATAACCCTCAGCGGAATGAGGTGGCCAAGAGGGAGAACATAAACATATTAGGGGTAGCAAGGGTGATGTTGCATGATCAGGGCCTACCACTACACTTATGGGATGAGGCATGCAACACAACAATTTATGTTCAGAACCGTAGCCCACATCAGATACTTGATATGAAGACACTAGAGGAGGCTTATTCCAGTAAGAGGCTAGATGTTGGCCACTTCAAGATTTTTGGATCATCGGTATATTTCCATGTGACCAAATATGCATGGAAGAAGTTTGAGCTGACAATAGAGTTGGGGATATTTTTGGGGTACACTGATACATCTCACAAATATCGAGCGTACTTATTGACCTGTAGGATGATAATGCTTCGCAGGGATGTTAGATTTGATGAGGAGAAGGCCATGCAAGTTTCCCTTGAGACGAAGCTTGAGCTGCATGTGGATGAGGAGATTTTAGATCCTAAGGTTGAGGAGCCTGAGATTGATGTGGAGTAGCCATATGCAGAGGATCCAGGAGTGGAGACATCTACTCAGAATGAGTCTTCTAGAGAGGGAAGAAAGTACACCAGAGAGGCTAACAAATTGTTGGATGATGCATGGGAGAATATGGGAGCACCCACTTCTTAGCGCAAAAAGAGGAGGTAATCGGAGAGGTACCCTGGATACATGGCTCTTATGGGAAAATGTGTTGTGACAGGGCCATCTTCCTTCGAGGAAGCAATGCAACAACCGTTTAGGTTGATGCCATGGTGGAGCAATATGACTCCATAGTTTGTAACAATGTTTGGGATGTGGTCCCAAGATCGGAGGACAAGTTATTGGTGAGCTCCCATTGGCTTTAAGAGGTAGAGAAAGATGCAGATGGTAGTGTGGAGAAGCATAAGGCTAGATTTGTGGCCCATGGATTTTCACAAGTAGAGGGGATTGACTATGATGAAACCTTTTCTCCCATTGCAATCCACTCATCGATCATATCTATACTGGCACTATCAACACATATGGGTTGGAAGATACATGAGATGGATGTGAAGACAACCTTCCTTAATGGAATGATGGGGAAGAGGTGTGCATAGAGCAGCCTGAAGGTTTTGAAACCTTTGACCATGAGTCACATGTGTGATAGCTCAAGAGAGCATTGTATGGGCTGAAGTAAGCACCCCATGCTTGGTACAACATGATAGATAGCTACTTCACTGGGCTGGGATTCATGAAGAGTGAACTAGAAGTGAACCTGTACCACATAGTGGTGGAAGGTAAACTATTGATCATTGTACTTTATGTTGATGATCTCATACTGACAAGTAATGATCAACTGATCAAGTCGTGCAAGGAGGACCTTGCATGATATTTTGAGATGAAGGACATGGGGCTCATGCATTACTTTCTTGGCATGGAGGTATGGCAGGGAGATGGGGAGTTTTTTGTGTCGCAGGGAAAGTATGCCAACAGGATACTCAAGAGACTCTGCATGGAGAGCAGCAAACCCATGGAGACTCCTCTTGCAGGTAACTGGAGGAAGGAGGATGCTACTTCAAGGGAAGTAGTGGAAGCTACTGTTTGGAGGTAGCTTGTGGGTTCACTCATATACTTGGTGAACACACATATGGATATGTACTATGCAATTAAACAACTTAGTCAAGCGATGGTTAGGCCTACCAAGCTGTATTGGATGGCAACAAAGCATGTGTTGAGATACCTTAGGGCCACTTCTATGTATGAACTATGGTACAAAAGGATAGAGGTATTGAAGTTTCAAGGCTTCACTGATGCAGATTGGGCAGGGCATCCATCCAACATAAAGGGCACATTAGGAGGGATCTTCACTATTGGGTTAGCGACAATTTCTTGGTACAATAGGAAACATAGATCGGTTGCGCTCGATTCGACAGAGGTAGAGTACATGGTTGCGAGTCAGGAGGCAAGTGAGGCCATTTGGATGAGGAAGATAATGGTTGGTTTGTTTGGTTGGAAGATGGATCCAACTGTGATTTACTACGATAATCAGATTTGTATCAAACTCTCTAAAAAATCTAGTTTTTCATGATCAGTCCAAGCATATTGATATCTGATATCATCATCTCAGATATTGTGTATTGAGGAAGATTATGTTGTTAGAGCACATTGCCATGGAGGAGAAAGATGCTAACATTTTGACAAAGGCATTGTTAAGATGTCAATTTGAGTTTTATAGAGACAGGATCGAGGTAGCTAATAATCCCTTTCATGTTGAGAGGGAGTGTTGAGAAATGGAAACAAGAAATTCCAGTTTTATTTTTCCTTGAATTAAACCAAGAATTAAAATCGAATTCTATTCTCATAGCAACTTGTAAATACTTAATTAAGTTTAATTAACTTAACTAGCTTAGGAATTTCGAGTTGGAAGTCTTTCTATAATCATGTACATGTTCTCCCTAAATTTTAGGGGTCCAGTATGAGTTTAAATTGAGTTGGAAATTAGATCACTCAGTTTGCTGAGTTAAGTTCAATTAAATTAGTTCTCTTTTTTTTTGGAACTAATAGAGGACTAATAGTCAGTTGGTGCATTAATGCATCCACTGGTGCTACTCTAGTTAACTAAATATTCCCTTATGAGAAACTCATGCATGTTTATTCTGAGAAAGACCTAGTTGAGACTAGAGTGCAGGGACAATGTACTATCAATGGTATTATTTACTGGAGTGTAAATATCATCCATGCATCAGAGATTGATCCTAAGTTTGTATTGCACAATTTTGGAAGCATGAATTCCCTTTAAATACAATCTATTCATCATAGGAATTACACAAGCTATTAGGGGCTTGGAGAGCTACTAAATAGGGTAAGGATTTAGCTTGAGCTAGCTTGTGAGGTGAGAGAGTTGAGCATACTCATGTGGAATTGTTCTATTGAGAACAAGCTTTGCATATTCACTCATGTTTTTGATATATGCAACACAAATAGTGGGGTTTTGAGCAGTGGTTTTCCCTAGATAAATCTTGTGTTATGTGCCATTGATTTATCTTCTTCTTGTTCATATTGTTTTCATCAACATATTGGCTTCTGCTGGTTGAAAATAGAAGTATATTCTTGTCCTTTGCTTTAGTACATTGCATGTGCTTGTGAATATACAAGATTTTCTACATAATTTTAGTTTTCTAATATTCTGGGACTCTAGAGTGGCTACTTTGCACTATTATTGCATTTTTAAGCTCTTGACATGATTGTATTTCACTATCCGACTTTCAACTCCATAAGACTTAGGAACTCTCTTGATGTTAACCCCTATTTCCATAAATCATGAGGTAGTTATATAATCCACCATTGGAGCATTCTTGTAAACAAAGGAATTATAATTATGAAACGAATATAATATACCTTCATATTCATCATTAAAAAAATGTAAAATAACCTTCAATAATTTTCATTCATATTAGCATTAAAAACCCTACAGTGGTCATATTACCCTAAATTTGGTTTCAAGCAATGTCATTCCCAAAAGTTACAACAACTCAATATACAAGGTTAAGTACCTGACTATGTTTCCAAACAACATTTCAGACATTGATACTAGCATCAATAATATAGAATTTATTAACACCCATTTTGATTCATCTTCCTATGAAAACCAATCATATGGGCTAAGGAATAAACTTTTAGGGTCTAGGCCATCATAGGGTTACAAAACATGTTAAGGGTGTGGATTTTTATTGTGCAATCATGCCATTTTCATTAACAAGGAATGTATATTCCTCCTTACTATGTAAACAAGTAATCCCATGCACTAAGTGTTGTTGGGAATAATACTG
>APFE030256646.1:10267-31391 GCA_000404065.3 Pinus taeda
CCAAGTGCTAGACACATTAGCTGGGAAATCATCATTCTCTTTTCTTGATGGTTTCAGTGGCTACAACCAGATCAGGATAGCCTTAGAGGACTAGGAAAAAACCACTTTTACTTGTCCTTGGGGCACCTATGCTTATAATGTTTTTCCATTTGGGCTTTGCAATGCTGCAACTACATTTCAGAGAGCTGTATTAGCCATTTTTGCTGATTTAGTTCATGATTGTGTTGAAGTTTATATGGATGACTTTTAATTATATGGTGATTCATTTGAAAATGCATTAACGAATCTTGAATTTTTTTTGAAGAGATGTATTGAAGCTAATCTGTCCTTGAGCAACGAAAAGTGTTTTATGATGTTAAATGAAGGGATAGTATTAGGACACTATATTTCTTCTCAAGGCATTAAAGTTGATCCATCAAAAATCAATATCATTGTCAATTTACCAATCCCGAAGACTAAAAAAGAGGTAAGAAGTTTTCTTGGGTATGCAAGCTATTACAGAAGGTTTATTGAACATTTTAGTAGAATAGATTTACCTTTGTTTAAGCTTCTAGCCAAAGATGCACCTTTCAACTGGAATGATAATTGTCAGCAAGCATTTGAAACACTCAAAGAAAAGTTATCAACCACACTAGTCTTGAAAGGACCTAACTGGAACCTACCATTTCACATCTTTATAGATGCATCTGATACTACAGTAGGTGCCTCATTAGGCCAAAAAGAGAAGTCTTGTCATTATGCCATCTATTTCATTAGTAAAATCTAACACCTGCAGAATTAAACTACACAGTCACAGAAAAAGAAATGCTTGCAATCATACATGCTGTGAATAAATTCCGACATTATGTAACTGGTTATGAGGTTTTTGTACATACTGACCATTCTGCCATTAAGCATTTAATGAATAAACTAGTAACTAGTGGAAGAGTTACCAGATGGTTGTTATGATTATAGGAATTTAACATAACAGTGTTAGATAGACTAGGTAAGGAGAATTAGGTGGCAAATTTTCTTTCTAGACTGCAAAATCCAGGTGAGGTTGTTCCGGTTGAAGATTCTTTTCCAGATGAAAATTTATTTGCAATTTCAATAATGAATCCTTGGTATGCTGACTTGGCCAATTATTTGTCTACAGGAAGAACACCTCCATATTTTACTCCAAAGGAAAAGAAGAGGCTAATCAACAAAGTGCTCGATACTCATGGGTTAATGGAGATTTATTTTACACTGGTTATGATATGATTATTAGACAATGTGTAAGAAATGATGAAATAATTGATATTTTAAAATCTTGCCATGATGAACCGTGTGGTGGGAATTTTGCAGCTAAAAGAACAACATTCAAGATTCTTAGTCTTGGATACTACTGGCCATCTATTTTTAAGGATTCCAAGAAGTACGTGAAGAGTTGTGATAGCTGTCAAAGAATGGGTAGGCCAACAGCTACAGATGAGATGCCACTTCAGCCTGAAGTACACCTAGAGCCATTTGAAAAATGGGCTCTAGATTTCATAGGACCCATCAATCCAACTTCCAAAGGTAAAAGTACATCCTAGTATGTACTGATTACGTGACAAAATGGACTGAAGCCAAAGCACTAGTCCGGGCAACTGAACAAACAGTGGTAAACTTCCTTTTTGAAGAATTTTTTGTAAGGTATGGAGTACCAAGGGAGATAGTGACAAATCAAGGTTCTCAGTTTACTTCAAAGCTAGTTAAAGACATCACAGAAAAATATCAAATCAAGCACAGAAGAAGTACACCTTACCATCCACAGGCCAATAGTCAGGTGGAATCCACAAATAAAACATTGGAAGGAATTATCACTAAGACCGTAGCAACGAACAGAAAGATTTGGGAAGAGAAGCTCAAATATGCACTCTGGGCTTATAGAATCATGTGGAAGAATACTACAGGATTTACACCATATCAGTTGGTGTATGGCAAAGAGGTCATGCTTCCTATTGAGTTTCAAATACATACTTATAATATGGCTGCAGATTTAGGAATTGATCTTAATGAATCACAACAAGAAAGAATTCAGCAATTGAACCAACTGGATGAAATGAGGCAACAAGCAGAGGAGACAACACTCCTAATGCAGAAACAAAGGAAGTAGTGGCATGATGCACATATAAAAAAGAAACAGTTCAAAGAAGGCGACTAGGCTTTACTCTTTGACTCTAAATTCAGAGATCATAAAGCCAAATTTACCACACATTGGATGGGTCCATATGAAATAGTTCAAGTTTATGAGAATGGGTCAGTCAAGCTTATTACCATTGATGGAGAAGGTCACCCCTTTCTTGTCAATGGCCATAGGTTGAAACTCTATCATAAGCATCACCAAAGAGGATTTTCTTCAAAATGTATCTTAGCAAAATGCGGTTGAGATATTGCAGCCTTCAACTATAGTATCTCTACCTTAGTTCAGTTCATTTCAATTAAACAAAAAAAATATATATATAATATATAATAATAATAATAATAATAATAATAATGATTTAGATGTGAAAACCAGACTCTAACACACTCTAACCCAGAATTCTTACTTGAAAACCAATTCTTTGGTTGGTAATAGTTCCTTGTTCTTTTTGTTTACTGTTTGATTCATCGCTTCAATAATGAATGACTTGAGGACAAGTCAAAGCTTTAGTGGGGGAGAAGCATCAGCATTTTTGTTTTCCTTATCTCATCTCCTCATTGTAAATTCTCAAAGAGTTTGTTTTAGCACTTCAGTATTTCAATAAAGAAGTTGTTTTTGTCTTTGTTTTAATAAAAGTAGGGACCTGTTTAAGCAATATGCAGTGGGACCTGTTCAGAAGACTATGTTACCAGCACCAACATTAGAGGGACCTGTTCAACAAACATCAAAGGGACCTGTTAAATACTGCTATCTCAAGCTACTTCAGAAAAGCTTCAACAAAGCTTCAACAGAGTTCAAAGGTTGCTTATCACCGAGGCTCCATCAACACCAAAGATCAAGGAAGCTGCACACATATAGTTCTTTTCCAGATTTCAAAGAAGTTGCACAAACATTCTCCAGATCTCAGAGGGACCTGTTATGGACAACGAATATTAGTCATATTTGAACAAGAAAGATCAGTCCTACCTATGCATGCCAACTCAACTCTTGATCAACCAATAAAGTGTAATGTATTGTTGTAATTTTTATTTTTAACATTGAAATTCTTGTATTATTTTAGTGTTAAACGTGATTACTATGACTGCTTATGATCAATTTCAAAAACACCCCTATACCCATCACCCTTGTCACACTCCTAATTCCTATCATTTCCCAACACTCTAGCCTATCCCCATACTCCTCCTATGATTTTTAAATCTTCTATTACACCACCCTCTAAGCCTTGTTATTAACTCCTCATTCTTGAATCGACCATCAAGCCTTATTATCGGTCCAACATTTTCCTAATCGACCGAGTACCAATGACCAAGGGACAGGTGGTGAACCATTGGAGAGCCAAGTGTTAAATGATTTCATTAATTGTTTTTGAATCGACCAAGTTATAACATGATCGTTCGACCCAAGTCGACTCATGCAGACAACTATCCATTATCATACTCCAGTACTCCATACATGCTTACGACGTTCTCATGATGGTACTTATACAACCCAGTACAACTACTCCTCTGTCTTTGTAATATGAATACGCTATGTTATTATCATTATAGTGAATTGGGTCAAGTCGGTTGTTAAAGTTCCATTTCATTCTCAGTTTGTAAAAAGGGCGTTCCATACTAGTAATTCAAACACTCTGATTTCAAAAAAAAGGCCGAGAACATCAAGTGTTACGAAGGGAGAGCATAGTAATTGGGCTCACAAGTTTCCACCTCCGCCATAATTCAAGGACATTCATCCAGTTGCTGCCTAAGCCATTGAAGAAGCTGACCACGAGAACAAAGGGCGCTACCAGGTCGGTTGAGTGGAGCGAAAAACAGAGGTAACAAATTAAGAGACCCTTGTTGAATTATTAAGCATAAACAAACAGGGTTAGAACAGGAGTATCTTTGTCAAAATGACTAATAGAGTAGAGCCTAATACATTTGATAGTTCCCAGTATCATGATGATTGTATTACAATTTTAAGGGAAAAGCAATGGCTACTCTTCTTGGAGAAGTTTAATGGGAGCAATGAAGAAGTAACTAAGAAGTTTGCCTTTATATTTAATGGAGAGAAAGCATTGATAGGCAACTTCTCTTTTAGGATTTCAGAAGACACCATAGCACAATCCTTGGGGATCAGCCCAGAAGGAGAAAAATATTTCAAAACAAAGCAATTCAAGGAAAAATCATGGACCCAATTCATGTCTAGGTCGAGGGTTTCATCTGTTAATTGGAAAAAGGGTGTCCCTAGGAGCTGGCTGATGCATCCATGGGATGAAATGGTGTATATTATTCAGAAATTTGTCACGTGTGAGGGTCGTTAAAGCATAGTCTATTTATACCACATCAAACTCCCGTTGCATTTAAAAGGGCAATGCACCATTAGTTTACCCTATTTCCTCTTGTAGAGCTTGACTAAGATGTCAAAAACTATTCAAAAGCAAAAGGGTAATGAGGACAAAAGCTTGTATCATTTTGGGTTAATTAAAATTCTAATTGAATTTGAAGTGCACAGAAGGGGAAAAACATGGAAGGAATTTCTAGTTTCCAATCAAATCAAAGATGGAGAGGATGAACAAGAAAAACAAGAACACTCAGGATTTAAGCTTGACATTGATGAAGAAATCCCTGTGCGCAAGTCAAGCAATGTCCCTCCACCCAGCAGTAGTGTAAGGACAAGAAATATGAGGCAAGAAGTTGCCCAGAAAATTGAGTAAGACAAAATTTTCACTACATATACAAGAAGATCCAGGAGAGTACAAAAGACCCAACCACAAGAAGATCAACCAGAGTCAAATGCACATGCACCGATGGACATTGAGGGAAGTGCTCATTCACAGCATGGACCGCAAGCTGAAAGGGAAGTTGAGAGCAACAACAGGCAATGAAAAGAGTCACCACCTGCAATCAAGAAACAAAGGAGGTTAGAAAAACAAATTGAAAAGTTAAAAGAAGAACTGATGGAGGCCAACATGCTAGAGAAAGTCATCAAGAGGGAGAACGAAATGTTGAGAACTCAGAGTAAGAAAACCCAGCAGAAAAATGAGAAGCTTAAGGAGCAAATCAAAGAGATCAAGGCTGAACAAACTGACATTTGCAAGTGGGCAACCAAATGGTATACTCAAAAGAAAGCCCTCAAGGAGAAATACAAGAATTTGAAACATGAGCTCCACATTCAGAAGGATGCCCAAGCTCAGAAGAACATAGATGCATTGTTACAAGCAACAGAGGTATAGGCAGGAATAGAGTATAGAGGCAGCACATCAGGATTAGCATGAGGACATGCTAAATCATTGAGCTTGGGGGAGATGTTGGTACCATTTCATTGCCATCCTTTTTCTTCTAGAAACACCATCATTTGTCTATCTTTTTCTTCCATAAACCCCTCATATCCATCGAAATCGATTAATTAATAACATTATAGTTGTTAGTTTACATTAAAGTTAATTTATGAATTTTTATGTTAAAAATTAGGAATTTTCAATAAAAAGATTATAGGATGTCACGACTTCCTGTAAATGGTTTATGATGTGACATGTGGCATGAAAGGCAAGTCAAAGCAATGGATAGGAACGAGATCTGGAATGTACATGCATGGTGAAAATCGATTCAATAGCAAATCAAAAGCTCTGGGTTATGCGGTCAATGCTGGTCAAACCCAGCCTTTTTGGTCACAAAGGCAGCAAAAAGCCATGGTTTCCCAAACTGATTTCGTTTTGCTTTTGGAAATCGGTTTAGATTAGAAAGGACCAAAAATCACTCTTTTATAAAAGCAGAAACATCCGCTTAATGAATGTACATTCGATTTAGATAGGAGACAAGTAGATAAATACTACATGTTTTTTTGTTTCAAGGACAGTTACGATTATTATCTCTGTGTATTGTTCCAGAACAGAACTCTTGTATGTGATTTCAATCTTCAGAACTTAATTACAGTCACCGTTTTACTCCAGCATCGTTTATGCGTTAATACTCTCGTTGCTTGAGGTTACTTCAGTGTGCCATTGAAGCATGGACGGGCCCTACATGGATTGGGATACTGTTAATTTCATTTCCATAACGTTTTCAAATTTGAGTAGTGCGCATAGTGTTTAGTGTTATTTCCATGTCTATGATTTTATCTATTTGATTAGAAATTCTTGCAAATGGTATTTATGGTGATAGCTTGAATATTTGATTGTTAGATCCTTGAACCATATCTTGTAAAATATTTGATCCATTGTTAGATTTTAAAGCATCTCCATAGACTCTGTTTTCATGCATTTAAAATTCAGCGTGCTTTTGATTTTTCATGAATGCTTAAGTGTTAGCTAGAAAGAAATTTTGTGCATAACATCCTTGTAAGAGGATTGAAAACTCAGTGTAGCAATACGCTGTATCTTTAGGATAGTTAGATAAATTAGGTGATCTGAGTGTTAAGGTGAGAGGAAACATATTTTAACCTCCTGTAAAGGAGTGTTGTAGCTTGTCACAATAGACACTTAGTTAGGAATCCTTTTATGTCTATAGACTTTAGACATGTGCTTCTAAGTTTACCTACCTTGGTTGATAATAAATCTAGTCTAATCTAGCACCCTAGATTGGCCACTACAAAGCTCTTTTCAAACACTAAACATGAAAAGATTGCTAAGCGCTTTTCCTTTCTAGCTCGTTAAAGGATAGGAAACGATATCTCTCTTGTATTATTTTACGTTTTTTCAAACTTGAGAGATTGATTTACGAAAAAGAACTTATGGAGTTATCCTTTTTGTCCCTTTTCAAACTCTCTATACATGCAAAATGACTGAGTTATCTTTGTCGTTAAACTCGTTAAAAACATCAAATAGCGACAAACCTGTCCATCTAGACAAGACCGAGTTTCACCTTCACTAGATGCGTTAAAACATCAAATAGCGATGGATTCACCCGAAGGGCGAAATTATACAACAAGCATATGTTATCCTCCTCAAGCTTGATTAAAAATAAAGAGGTACTGGTCAACAATGACTTGAGAAAATTGGAAAAAGGGGAAACACTTTATGGTAGAAAGTCGCTCTTGAACATGACACTTTCACCTCATCACCATGACTATGTGGGTTGGGTCATTCAGCCTGATGGTTATCACACCGTTGGTTTATCATACCATCCATTACTTTGTTTTGGGTTAACTTTGTTGGAAATAATACTGAGGGGGGGTGAATCAGTATTATCAGATCAATAATTTAATTTTCAAAACTGATTTGTATATGCTACTTTAGCTCAGTGAACTAGTGTGTATATGCAGCTGTACTTAATGAAACCAACATATATGTAGAGACCTTTTGATTTACCCAAATTATCATGTATTGAACTTTAATCAGTATATCAGGAATTCATTAGACAATGCAGTAAAAGCCGAATAAAGCATCACACTTAAGAAACACACATGAACACCAAGATATAAGGAGGAAACCCAATGTTGGTGAAAACCACGTGCTGCTGTCGTCTCTGTCTTCTTTTAATAATAAGAAATTTATGTTTACAATTTTTGTATTGTTTGCAGTCTTAGACCAGTACACAAGCTTCTACCTGCAGAAGACTACAACCTTCTCTCATTCTCCAGCTTCTACTGGAAGGGAGCTGCAACCTCCTAGCTCTTGTACTAGCTGATATGTTTGCTAGTATGTAGGCGCCGACCTACAAAAGACTAGGACCTTCTTTCTTCCTTCAGGGACCTCGTTTTATAAATTTCCAGACTGGATCCATCAACAACATCATTCAATCATCAAATATATCTGCATCAACCAATCTCCTTTTGAACCAACCACAACAGAATCAATCAATCACTTTGACAACCCATCAATTTGATCACTCAGAATGTTGTCACTAGAATACAGTAACCAGAACCCAAGGCAGAACCCATTACATTGCAACATCAAACAGAAACAACTAAAACATATTTTATAAGGTATACACTACTTCCATGTGTTGAATCTGCGTGTATACGCACTTTCCTCAAAGCCAACCAGAGTATATATCTGTAAATATAAATTCAGAATTCTGCAGCTATTCCAGACTTTAGTTATACCCGTAACATGTCATTTACAAAATAATATATGCATCAAAATTCAGATCTAGAATATACATGAGCAAAAACACCTAATGATAATTCATTTTATGCCTTAAGATCCTGATCTATCATTATATCTGATCCCTCATCATCAGCTAAGGTTCATCCTTCGTTCAGATCCATCAATGCACCGTAACCCAATAACTTGCATACTAGATCTCATACTTCATTAGATATTCGATACTTGCACCCCTTGGCCTAATGATATTCTCCTCCTTTTGTAGTTTTATGCCTTTCTCAATACCATGGACCAAAACCACTTAGGACCAATACCTTCGACCCAATACCTGGGCTCAATACCTCAGACCAGATACCTTGGACCAATATCATGGATCAAAATACCATGGACCAAATACTTCGGGCCAAAAATTTAGTTTTCCAAGGTATATGCGCTTTTCCTTCCATGAAAGTGCATGTCTATGTATACGTGACCTAAATACAGTGAACCTGCGTGTATACACAACTTGGTCAATGGTGAATCTGCATATACCTCTCTTTCTTCATTCTGTAATTCTTTGATGTTTACCTGCTATACTGTGATCTTTCATCTGAGTGAGATGCCTTTTGAATTAATTCCTTGAAGTTGTCCTGCATTTCATCACATCTGTAAACACTATTGTCATGCAATCTGTCACATTTAATATCTCTTCTGTAGATTCATCTAGTTACCATATACAAGTGAGTTGTTCTGCTACAAGTGGGTTGCCATCAAGTACAATACATACATCATAATGCCAACAATCTCCCCCTTTGGACTTGATGTCAGCAAAAACTACACCAAGTCACTCTCCCCCTTTGACATCAAGGGAAAAGGGTCATGCTCCCCCTGAGTGCATGCTGAAGTGTGCTGATTGAGCTCCCATGATCGAGTTGATGATCCCCCTGAACATAAGCAAATTCTACAAAAATATGTTCTAAAAGAAGAACATGAATCTATACATACATCACAAATGACTCATACATACGTCCATCTCCCAACCAAGTGGGATATACCAAATGTGACTCATCCACCTAACCAAGTGGGGATATATGAATTGTTTATACATGTCAAAAACAAGAAATATTACTTCGTCCATCCCATGCATAGTGGGGTTACAAATTAGGTCTTTTCATGACCTTTGCAAATAGAGACCAAATAATTTAAACAAGACCATGATAGTCATTAGCAACTATCATATGATCTGCACCATCAGCATCATTATCCAGACCAACAACATGTATCCATTATTAGTTCTCAAAATATCATCAACCTTGTTCTCCCCCTGAACCTGTTCCACCTATTCACTGTTAGATCTGATATATGTCAGTAAGAGATATCAAAGCATCATCATCAAACATATATACATCAAGTGATAAACAACTTTATGAGGACCAATATATCAGCAGATTGAAACCATCGTCAAACAGGGCAGATAATTGACAGAACCATAGCAAACCCCTTTTTTCTGAGTGTGGCCCATTGATTTTCTTCAAACCAACATACATGTGACTGTGCCCACAGAAACTTGCATGTGTTTGCGACAATTCTTCATGAAACTCACGTACAACCACCTTTCTCTGAAAAATAGGATTTAACAGTAGGATGATGCAGAAACTACTCTCAACTTTTGTCTGAGATATTCAAATGTCTCTCTGGGTAGTGGTTTAGTGAATATATCAACAACCTATTCTTTGGAGGGAACATACTCCAATTTGACATTTTTTTCAAGCACTTGGTCACATAGGAAATGATATTTGATGAGTATGTGCTTGGTCTTGGAGTGCATGGCTGGATTCTTTGAAATATTGATGGCACTTGTATTATCACATAGAATGGAGATGGGTGGAGTACATGTTATCTGCATATCTTGCAAGGTTTGCATCATCCAAAGTAGTTGTGTGCAACAAGATGCAACAACCACGTATTCTGCTTCAACTGTAGATAATGCAATTGAACTTTATTTCTTGTTGAACCAAGACACTAACCTTGAACCCATATAGAATGCACCACCACTAGTGTTTTTTCTGTCATCAACACTTCCTGCCCAATCCACATCTGTATATGCATAAGTGTAAGATCTGTATCTCTAGGATACCATAAACCAAAGTTCTGTGTTCCTTGAAGATATTTGAAAATCCTTTTGACTGCCTGAAGGTGTGATTCCTTTGGATTTGCTTGGAATCTTACAACTATTCTCATTGCATGCATGATGTTCGGTTGGGTACTTGTTAGATAAAGCATACTGCCAATCATGGATTTATAAGTTGGTTGATGTACTGTTGCTGATTCATCATTTGAGCTAAGACTACATCCTATTACCATTGGGGTACATACTAGTTTAGAATCTTCCATGCCATACTTTTCAGGATCTGTTTGAGATATTTGGTTTGTGAGAGAAAAATACCATCTTTGTTTTGTTGAACTTGTAGACCAAGAAAATAGGTAAGCTCACCAAGCAAAGACATCTCAAATTCTTGCTGCATTATTGAAGAAAAATTCTGACTCATGGATTCTTCATTGCTACCAAAAATGATATCATCAACATAAACAACAATTATTAGCAATTTACCTGTGTCAATATTTGTATATAGATTGCTATTTGCTGACCCCTTTGAAAAACCTTGTCGGTGGAGGTATTTTTCAAGATGGTAATACCAGGCCCTTGGAGCCTGTTTTAGACCATAGAGAGCCTTTCCGAGTTTGCATACAATTTTTGCATCATTTTCAAGAATGAATTCTTCTGGTTGTTCAATATAGACTTTTTCTTCTAAGTCTCCATTAAGAAATACAGATTTTACATCTATTTGGTATACTTTCAATTTCTGAAAACTGGAAAGAGCAAGGAACATCCTTATGGCTTCAAGTCTAGCAACAGGTGCAAAAGTTTCTTCAAAATCTATACCTTCTTGTTGAGCATATCCTTTGCAAATGAGTTTGGCCTTGTTTCTAATAACTTCTCCATTTTCATTCACCTTGTTTTCGAATATCCATTTGGTTCCTATGATATTCTTATCATGAGGTCTAGGAACTAATTCCCAAGTATTATTCTTTTCAATTTGCTCAATTTATTCATTCATGGCCTTGACCCAACATTCATCTCTACATGATTCATTTAAATTTTGAGGTTCAGTGGAAGATAGTAATGCTAGATAACTTCAGGCTTTGGCAATGGTTCTTCTTGTCTGCACACCTGCCCCTTTTTCCCCTAAATTTGAGTTTCTGGATGATTTTTCTGAACACACCTGGATGAAGTCTTTTCTTCTACCGTTATCTCTTCTTTTGGTGCTTCATTGGTTTCTTCTTTAGAATCAGTGTGATTTGATGTGGGAAATGATCCTCATCTTCTTCATTGTCATAATCTTCGGTTTTTATCTGTTTTGGATTTTTGCATGCTTCATCAACCACAACAATACTTTTAATAATTTTCCCAAGTCTTTTATTATAACATTTATATCCTTTACTTCGGGAAGAGTAGCCAAGAAGAATACCTTCATTTGCTCTAGGTTCAAACTTACTAAGTTTTTCATTAGTCCTTTTGATGTAACATTTGCTTCCAAAAACTTTGAAGTATTTTACAATAGGAGTCTTACCATACCAAAGTTCATGAGGAGTTTGAGCTTTGTTTACTCGAACAATTGCTTGGTTGAGAATAGTGACGGTGGCGAATGCAGCTTCACCCCAAAAGGTTGCAGGAGTTCTAGATTCATCTAGGATAGCACGAGCCATTTGTTGAACAGTTTTTTTCATCCTTTATACCACTCCATTTTGCTGAGGAGTCCTTGTTGTGGAGAACTGCCTTTTTATTCCATGTTGTTCACAAAAGTCAAAGAATTCATCTGAGGTAAATTCCCCTCCTCGATCAGATCTGAGGCATTTGATTTTGTGATTTGATTAATTTTCAACCAAAGCTTTGAAGGCTTTGAATTTTTCAAATGCTTCATCTTTATGCTTTAGAAGACTTATTCAACACATTCTGGAAAAATCATCAATGAACAATATAAAGTATTCTTCTCCACGAGGTCACTTTTTCCTTGATGGTCCACATAAATCAATATGAACAAGTTTAAGAAGCTTACTAGGCAACCCTTCCTTTTCGATGAGGTGAGATCTAGTTTGCTTACCGAATTGACATGATTTGCATATAGTATTTTTAGGAATGTTGATATTTGGAAGATCATGAACAACCTGGAATCTACATGCTTTTATTATTTGAGGGAAGCTTAGATGTCCCAATTTTCTGTGCCATAGTCAGTTTTCATCATTTTTGCGTAGATAACACTGTTGTTGTCCTCCCTTGAGTATGTATAGGTTGTTTGGAGTTCTTGTACCTTTGATCACGGTTTCTCCTGTATCAAGCTCACGAACAACACATCCATTTGATCAAAACAATACTTCATTTCCTTGATCACACATTTCACTCACACTCAACAGGTTATGCTTTAAGCCATCAACATACATAACATTCCCAGCTTTAACCTTTTCTTTCAAGAAAAGAGAGCCTTTACCTTTTATGACAGCAAGAGTGTCGTTTCCAAATGAGACACTCTTTGCCTTTTCTAAGGCATTATATGAGTGTAGTTTCTCTTTGTCACCTGTCATATGTTTTGAGCATCCATTGTCGATGTACCACTGGTTTTCTTGTGATTTTGCATACAGGGATATAACACATCCTTCTGTTTGCGGTTGCTTTCTCCATATTTTGGGATTTAATGGAGTTTGCTCCTTTTGAGATATTTTCCGAAATTTACTCCTACATTCAGATTCTTCATGGCCAAAGTTGTTACAGATTGAGCATTCTATTTCATTTTCAAGAAGAGAAAAGTTATTATGGGAAATTTTCTTGATCCCTGTCACATTCCTTTGATTTCGTGCTTCTCTAGTCATGAGGGTTTTGTAAGCAACACATTGAGTAGCTTTGTGTCCAAAATTATGACATGAGAAAAATTGACCATTAAAGAAGTTCCTGCGATTATTGAGTCTACTGACCTGGTGATTGTAGTTTCTATTGATATTTATCTGTGAAGAAAATTGAGTATGATTTACCTGAGGTTGATTGTGGCTTCTATTCATCCTTGAAGTAAATTAAGCCTTATTTACCTGGTGATTTTCTTTATGCCTTTGCTGCCGATTGTCAAACTATTCACTGCTCTTTGCTGCATCAAGATAGATTTTAGTGGAGGTTGACGGTTTCTGAGATTGAGATGCTTCTTCAGTATATCCAAGACATGTCTTTATCAGAGGAGAATGCTGCACTGATAATTTCATTTAAGTTTTTTGATCCTTTAGCAAATCTAAGATTGAGAGCTTTTGTTTTCTCAAGATCCTTTCTTAAACCCACAATTTCACAATCTAGTTTTTCATTATGTTTTTCTCTTTCAGCAAGTTGGTATGTCAAGGTATCTATAATCATATTCTTTTCTTCTAGACAGATTTTGAGTTTAGAGATCTCTCCATAAAGGTCATCTTCATCTAAAGCATCCAAAAAATCATCATCTTCATAAGCCATCAGAAGTCTATAGTCATTACTATTTTCATCTTCATCACTATTTGATAAACCATTGCTATCTTCATGAGTATAGTAGCTCTTTTTACTTACGCTTTGTTTTCTATTCCATTTTGCAGATTTATTCTCTTTATCATATTTATCTTTATGAGGACATCTAGTAGCAGAATGACCAACACTACCACAGGAAAAACATTTGAAGGGTAGTTTACCTTTGAATATTTCGGAACCCCGTTGAAGCTTCTTGACAAAGTTTACTTCCTCTTCTTCTTCTGAAATATGTCCTGATTCATTGAGTTCTTCTTTTCCTTTTGCTAAAGCTTTAAATGTGGCTTCTCTCATATCTGATGGACCTCCTTTTCTCATCTCAAAGGCAGTTAAGATTCCGTGAAACTATGTGGCAGTTAAGATTCCGTGAAACTATGTCATAATAATAGTGTGTAGATCCTAGTTTTCTTTTATGACATATACTTTTGATTCAAATTTAGCAGATAAGGATCTTAAAACTTTTTCAACTAAGGTAACTTCTTTTATCTCTTCACCCAGATTCTTCATGCAATTGACAACCTCATCTATACATAAGAAGTAACTAGCTATACTTTCATCATTGTGCATCTTGAGAGTTTCATATTGAATTCTGAGAGTTTGCAATTTAGCATGTTTTACCTGAGAATCTCCTTCGTAGCTTAGAATAATTTTGTCCCATATTTCTTTGGCTGATTTGAGCTGCATAACTTTGACAAACTCTGGTTGTGACAGACTTCCCAATAATGTATTGACAACGTTGGCATTGGTTTCATATTTCTTTTTACTTGCCGTATCTGTAGGAATTGCTGATGGAAATGTATATCCTCCTTCCACGATTGCCTAGACATCTGTTCCAAGAGATTGAAGATAGGTTGTGGTTCTTACCTTCCAATAAATGAAGTTGCTCCCATCAAAGATTGGTGGTCTGATGGATCCCCCTCTTTCTTGATTACTCATGATGATGGATCTTCCTTCAAGCGATCAAGCTTCTTCTGAAGGACTTGCTCTGATACCAATTGTTGGAAATAATATTAAGAGTGGGGGTGAATCAGTATTATCAGATCAATAATTTAATTTTCAAAACTGATTTGTATACGCTACTTCATCTTAGTGAACTAGCATGTATACGCAATTGTACTTAATGAAACCAGCATATATGCAGAGATCTGTTGATTTACCCACATTATCGTGTATTGAACTTTAATTAGTATATCAAGAATTCATCAGACAATGCAGTAAAAGAAGAATAAATCATCACACATAAGAAACACACATGAACACCAAGATATAAGGTGGAAACCCAATGTGGGTGAAAACCACCTATTGCTGTCGTCTCTGTCTTCTTTTAATAACAAGAAAATTCTGTTTACAATTTTTGTACTAGTGTAGTCTTATACTAGTACACAGGCTTCTACCTGCAGAAGGCCACAACCTTCTCTGGTTCTCCAGCTTCTACTGGAAGGTAGCTGCAACCCCCTAGCTCTTGTACTAGACAATATGTTTGCTAGTACGCAGGTGCTGACCTACAAAAGGCTACGACCATCTTTCTTCCTTAAGGGACCTCGTTTCGTAAATTTTCAGACTGGATCCATCAACAAAATCATTCAATTATCAAATATATATGCATCAACCAATCTCCTTTTGAACCAACCACAACCAAATCAATCAATCACTCTAACAACCCATTAATTTGATCATTCAAAATGCTGCCACTAGAATATAGTGACCAGGACCCAAGCCAGAACCCAGAACACTACAACAACAAACAGAAGAAACTAAAACATATTTTATAAGGTATACGCTACTTCCATGTGGCGAACCTGCGTGTATACGTGCTTTCCTCAAAGCCAACCAGATTATATATCTGTAAATATAAATTCAAAATTTTGTAGCTATTCCATATTTTAGTTATACCCAGATCATATCATTTATAGTATAATATATGCATCAGAATTCAGATCTAGAATATACATGAGCAAAAACACCTAATGATAATTCATTTTACGCCTTAAGATCCCGATCTATCATTAGATCTGATCCCTCATCATCAGCTAAGGTTCATCCTTGGTTCAGATCCAGCAATGCACCATAACCTAATAACTTGCATATTAGATCTCACACTTCATCAGATATTCGATACTTGCACCCCTTGGCCTAATGATCTTCTCCTCCTTTTATAGGTTTAGGCCTTTCTCAATACCATGGACCAAAACTACTTAGGACCAATACCTTAGATCCAATATCTGGGGTCAATACCTCGGACTAGATACCTTGGACCAATACCATGGATCAAAATACCATGGACCAAATACTTCGGACCAGAAATTTAGTTTTCCAAGGTATATGTGCTTTTTATTCTGTGAAAGTGTGTGTGTACGTATACACCACTTGTATACAGTGAACCTGCGTGCATACACAACTTGGTCAATGGTGAACCCGCATATACCTCTCTTTCTTCATTCTGTAATTCTTTGCTATTTACCTGCTATACTGTGATCTTTCATCTGAGTGAGATGCCTTCTAAACTGATTCCTTGAAGATACCCTGCATTTCATCACATCTGTAAACACTACTGTCATGGAGTCTGTCATGTCTGATATCTCTTTTGTAGTTTCATCTAGTCACCATATACAAGTGAGTTGTTATGTTACAAGTGGGTTGCCATCAAGTACAACACATACATCATAATGCCAAAAAATTCTACCAATTCATCTTAGTGTCACCGACATGTTCAAGAGAAGTCATTCAGTCAAACTTCATCTTTTGCAATACCATAAACTTTCATTTTCATGACTGCGATTCCTAAACTTTTTGTCATCAGTCAATTTTTCATCTTCAAAATCATTTACGTCGTTTCGTGTCATTAATGTGGGATACATCATGACCCTCTTGCGATGAGTTGCTTCTTGTCAACATCAGCACATTATCCAACAAGTTGACTTAGAAACACCCCTTAAGTACCTTGAGGCTTACATACATCAATGACAGGTTTCTCACTTCCGGCAATAAGTTGACATCACTGACCTTTGACCGAAAGACTTTGTATGGTGTTCGACATCAAATCATTTATTCACAGTATGCGAAATGTACTGTAGTACCTTTAGGGTCATTATCATTATCGGTGATTCCTCTCATGTCTGTTAACGACTTACATGATTGGCTGGTAATCAAACGATGTCTTCCCATGTTCGACTTCAGATCATCTATTCACATGGTTAGACTTGTACTTGAGTGAAGGGTTGAATGAGAATGAAGACCCCGGATCTAGTTTCATCCATCTGGGCAACGATATTTTCAGGAGTACTAAATCAAATGTACAATGGCCTTACATTCATGGTCATCCATTCATGGGTCTATATCTGTAGATGACTATATTTGTACATGTAATGAAAGTTTATAAGCTGAGCATGGGTATGCCTTCCCTCAGCAAGTTCATGAGAAAAAAATCAAATTATCATGATATATGTATTGTAATTGATCCGGGTCACCTTCCACTTCGAAATATCCTCTCCACATAGTAAAGCATTTCACTCGACATATATATTTACGACTTCATGATTTAGGGGGCAAATGTTACAGATCCATTTGGGCACATCAACCCCAACTTACAGATCAATACTATTAGGGCCCATCAAACCCTAATTCAGTTGTTACATGTCCTAAAGAAGTCAACCATTAGAATGCCTAGCTTCCCAAGAAGTTCCATGACTGAAATCATCCATAAACTACCTCTAAGAAGATCAGCGCAGGTAGACCTTCATTAGGGTCCAATACAGTGTAGCCAATACACTGTCAGTGTGCATTGCATCGCCCTTGGTCTCTCTTTGGCCTGTGCTGGGCGAATTTGAGTGAATTTCCATGAGGGTTTGAAAGATTCTTTATCCATTGGATGCCTCTAGAAGTTTCTCAAGGCTATCCACTCCTTTGGGTTCAAATTTGAATGAAGGAGGGAGTTAAGGAACATCAATCCCTTTATCCCTTCCTTCCATGGAACTAAATTCTAAGTTTGGGAGGGCATTCATTGTCACCATTTATGGCATAACTTCCTTCATTCACCTACAAAAATACCACTCATCTAAGTAATCAAGGGCTGACTGGCTGGTTGGGCTGGAAATCATTGAATTATAGGGAGATGTTGTTAGTATGAGACTTGAGTTGATTTCGAGTATTGTAATGATGTCAAAATGTCTTGCTTGTTATGAGGAGAGGATGGGATTGAACTGGAGGAGTGATGCTGAATAAAGCAAATTGGGTTGTAACTTTTTCTTCTACTAATAAAATGTTCTAAGCTTTTTCCATATGCTTGTATTGTCCATTGATTCTTTCATATGTGTATCATGTACTTGATTCCATGCTATGTTTAATCAATAGATCATTATTATATGCTTTGATCGGTTTTTGTCTTCTGTCTGTGTGTAGGTACTCTTCAAGCGAATTAAGTACGGAGAAGAGTAACAAAATTGGTCAAGGGAGATAAGGAGTAAGCGAAAGCTTCAGGTAGACTTCTTTACCTCTTATTTAATCTATTGGTCATAGAAAAAGTTGAGAATGCTTTGCACTGTTGTTCTAGACTTAGATACTAGTCTAGGGGTTTAAGCGTTTATCCATTAACACTAAAACTTCCCAAAAGAAATTGGCGACCATACTGGGGAGCGATTATCCATATTAGTAGCTTATCTACCTCCTTAGACACCTTGACATACTTTACTTGTTGTAATTCAGCCTTTTGCATTGAATTTTGGTCAAAATTTGAGGTTAGATGACTCTTGGGTGGCCTCACAAGAATCAGTGCAGGCTAACCTTAGAGACAGTGCACTGCAATGCACCCTCCGGTTAGAGACAATGCACTGCAGCGTAGTTACTCCCTCTATGGCCTGTGCTGATCTTCCTAGGGTCAGATTCCCACCCTTGGAATTAATTTTTTTCCCAAAATTCTTCTGATTGCTTGTTTGCTGATTGTAAATGGATGTCATGTCTCTGAAAATAGTTTTTCATATCCTTAGCTAGCCCTACTTTGATTGGATTGATTAATGTTTCTTTAATGTTTTCTTTGTCATTATCAGTGTATAATCAAAGTTAGAATATGGTTGATTGGTCTTTGTCGCAAGAAGGTGTCGTAAAATCGTCTTTTCCTTCGAAAATTGAATTGTCGTAAAATGTTCATTGATGAAAGATCAATTGATTGATGTGTGCATATGATTAGTCTTTTCATTGAAAGTGTCGTAATTCCTCATTTCCTTGAAAATGAAAGTGTCGTAAAGTCTTCCTTTCCTTGAAAAGAAATTGTCACAAAATCATCATTTTTATGAAAAGAGTTTATTGATCGATTGTGCATTAGTTTTTCTTTTTGTTCATTCACATTAAGGGAAATTGAAAAGAAATACATGCATGTGCATATTAAAGTTTGTGAATGATTGATAGGAATAGCTAGGGAAATTGCATTAGATATGCTCTTTTCTCTTTGTCAAAGATTTGATTGCTCTATCCCTACTAGCTAAAGATTTTCATTGTCAAATTGAATAGAAAGAATTCTTATCATATTAGTTGCATTTTATGAATTGCGAACATACATCACATGGTGAACCTTGAAAGGAAAATTCTAAAGAAGATCAACTTAAAATTTATATGAATTTACCTAATGGAGCATTGTCACCTAATGAAAAACATTTAGAGGTCTAGGCTAGAGACGTGTTCTAGCGTCGTAAAACAAAGCAGTTGTCGCTAACTTGTCTACAATACATTCCTAGTGTGATACCTCATTCCACGTACGTGAGCATATCATAGCTCTTCCATGTACCTTCGGGTATATAGGGCGGTGTTACGGTACGTAAAGTATATGGGAATGCTCTCACTATGCAGTTTTGCATTAGACAATGCTTATACGGATTGGGTCTCCACGTAATTTCGAGTATATATGGGAGGACAACACTAGGTTGCTATCCATTTTTAGGTAACCGAGTCATCCACCTTGTACACTATGATACATTAAACACAACATTTGGGGAGATTGCCTGCCCGTATTTCTCGGCTCACCGGGAGGTATTCTATAGTCCACAGTTGCTTGGTAAACCTTTTTCCTAGATTATCCCTCTTTTGTTTTGTTATGTTACTTTGATTAAAGTAAAATTAATTGACCGCGGATAACATCCTCCATGCTCACTCCTTAGTTTATCTTAGGTTGAAACATTGGCGACAAATCCAGAGTACACTGATCAAGGAATTCCTTTTAATGGGAATCCTGGTCCTTTTCCTTCTTTCGGAAATATTGGTAATCCTTACATGGCTACATTATCCCTACCGGGACTTACCATTGGTTTTCCAGTATTGTTGTTTTCAACCTCCTTGGTTCAAAATGTCGTGATTTCTCTGTAATCGAGTATGCTTCCAACTAGGCAAAATCAACCTCCAATTGATCCTAAGGTTGACCCTTTGCCTTCTTCCTCGGCTGTTTCTACCTCCCCTACTTCCTCTTCGCTTGGTGAAAGTATTGGTACTAGTAACTAGGTGGTTAATAAGAAGAAGAAAGGGAAGAAGAAGAAGAAGAAGAAAATTCAGCAGAAGGGAAATCAAGCAACTATTACTTTGAATGCGACATCTGATGAGAAGCCGTCCATCAAGCCTCACAAAGTTTGATATCCATGCAAACTTTGTGAGGGAGACCATATTCTTCGAAATTGTCTTGATATTCCTCAAATCTTAGAAGAATGGTCTTTTCGTTCACATCATCCTATGTCATCAACTTTTCGAGATCATGTTGGTGACACACCATCAACTAGTGGTAGTAAAGTTCATGGAAAGAAGGGTAAAATTAAGTTTCCATGTAGGTTATGTGAAGGGAATCATCCCATTCACCTTTATTCCTATTTGGATGAAGCCAAAAAAGTGTTGGATAACTGTCTTACTTCACCGCAACGACTTCCATATGGTTACAGTAAACTCTTCCTAAATCCTTCACTAGGTGATGCGTTGATTGACCAAAATCAACCGTTGGTCAAACCCACTCTCTCTGAAAGTGAATCCTTTGAGTCCGTACCTGGCCCACATCAACAAGTCAAGGAAACAGTTGATCCGATTTCACGTTTAGTTAATTGTATTTTTCTCGAAGAGAGCGAATATTATACCACTCAAGTTCTTTTTGTTTCTTCAGATTCTAATGAGCTTGGGGGCAATCCTCCTATTACATCAAGACAAGAGGAAAATCCTCCAATTCTCGTAACTCAAGGGGTTAATTCTCCCATTTATACAGTACCCCCTCTGTTATGAAACCAGCTCAAGAAAAGATAGAAAAGATAGATCAACGCCTTAGAATTCAGCCTCTTCGAGAGGGCAACCTCATTTACATTACATAAATGAACAATTCTTGGATGATACAAATGAAAAGACCTCCTTTCTATATATAGGA
>APFE030256646.1:37952-53066 GCA_000404065.3 Pinus taeda
TGTTTCCATTTTCTTTCTTCGGGGCATCAATTACTGATAATAATTCTTCACTATGCCCTTTGAATTCCTTCAAAATAATTTTTCAAACCAAGCTTAAGCAAACATTTAAAAAATATACACACTGTTTTTCACTTTGTAGGAACTCGATATTGCCTTTGATGTATCTCTGTAATTTCGGATCATCCAGTTCTGAAATCGCGACCTACGGTAGCCCTCTATGTCCTCTTTCCAATGCCACCAGTCTGACCCCAATTGGATTCTCCAATGAAGAGTTATGTCAAATCTCCCACAGTGACCTGGTTATAGACTAATTCAGTAGAGCGACCTTGTACGACGTTCTACGAGTCACTGTTTCGACCTCTGGCTCTGAAAAATATATAGAAGAAACTACAATCTATCCTCTTTTTGCACCTTTTTATGAAATTTCAATCCAATTCTTAGAGAAAAAGTTATGACGATTTTCCCCAGGTCACCTGTTTGGAATGTAATTCAGGAGTCTGCAAAAAGACCAACTTCCTCAAATCATATCTCCACACTTATAGCACAAAATGCTCTAAAATTCGGACCCAAGATTTAGCACGATGTCTTCTCAAACGGGTTTTTTTTTTCAACTTCTGAAACTTCACAGAAAAAACGTTATTGTGAAAATTCCACGATGACCTGTTTGGAGCAGTGAAACCCTAGAATCCAAAGCTCTAATACCAAATGTTATAAAACTAGCTCAAGAAAAGATAGAAAAGATAGATCAATGCCTTAGAATTCAGCCTCTTCGAGGGGGAAACCTCCTTTACATTACATAAATGAACAATTCTTGGATGATACAAATGAAAAGACTTCCTTTCTATATATAGGAGTCTAAGGGGTCATAACATAATCAGAGCCTACATAACAATAATAATGTAAGGGTACAAAAATAACAATAGTGGGCTTCTATGGGGCACAATAGTAACAATATGGGCACAATAGGGGCACAACGATATTAATAAGGGGTAAAACTACAATAGTAATGGGGTAATCACTAATATTATGGGGACCCAACACCCTCCAAGTAGTCTAGTCACTTCCATTGATTGGAATCGACTTGCAGGATTCCATCTTCCTTCTTATGTGCCTTTCCAGATCATAGTATAGGTTTGTAATATGATTGTATCTAGAACTATTATAGATGAATGTGCATCTGTGAGTATCCTTTCCTCAAGTTCTTAGCAAGCGCTTGGTTCGCTGCCGCTTGTGCCAGTTACCCAGAATCTGTTGGCTTTTAACATAGGAACCAGTCAACCATTAGGGATCCTTCCTCAATTACCTATTACTTTGGGAGGAAAAATAGTTTATCTGAACATGATGGTAGTCCCAGGACCTTTAGATTACAATTTACTTCTTGGGTGCGACTATGTTTATGACATGGGAGCTATTGTTTCAACACTATTTTGAGTGATTTGTTTCTCACATGAAGGCAAAATTGTAACCGTTGACCATCTTTCATTTCCTGGTCCAAATATGGCTTGCATTCAACCATCTTCCCTAAGTGGTCCTTTTGTACCAATGGCATCATCCCTGCCATAGGTTAATTATGTGGCAACTTGTTCCATACTTACATCAACTGACAATCAATTCAGTAATGTTGTACAACATGTACCAGGGGCATTGGAACCAGATCTCTTCTTCATGACTTGTTATGAGTTGTATAAAGGAATTTAAGGGTAATTTTCGGTCTTGTGATAACCTCGTTAAAAAATGAAATAAGGAATATGAGGATAGTTCTTTTACTGTGTCAACCTCGTTAAAAGATAAAACAGGTCCATGAGGATAGTTCTTTTACTGTGTCAACCTCATTAAAAAATGAAACAACTCCCATGAGGATACTTCTTGGTCTTGTGTTAATCTTGTTAAAAAATGAAACAAGGAATATGAAGATACTTTCTGGTCTTGTGTTAACCTCGTTAAAAAATGAAACAAGGAGTCTGAGGATAGTTCGTTGTCTTGTGTCAACCTCATTAAAAAATGAAACAAGGGTCTATGAGGATAGTTCTTTTACTGTGTTAACCTTGTTAAAAAACGAAACAGGCCCATGAGGATAGTTCTTTTAGTGTGTCAACCTCGTTAAAAAATGAAATAGGCTCATGAGCATAGTTCTTTTATTGTGTCAAGCTCGTTAAAAAATGAAACAAGGAATATGAGTAGAGTTCCTTGTCTTATGTCAAGCTCATTAAAAAATAAAACAAGGTCCCAAGTTCCAAGTCGAGTCTTTGATTAGATCTTGTAAAATCCTAGTTGAGTCTTTCACTTGATCTTGTAAAATAACATTCATTCCATCCACTTGATAGCCACGAGTAGTCTACTTAGGTGAATGTAATGAAGCTTGGGGGGCATGCACCTCGTGTTAAATTTAAGTTTCCCTGTAGGTTATGTGAAGAGAATCACTCCATTCACCTTTGTCCCTATCTAGATGAAGCCAAAAAGTGTTGGATAACTGTCCTGCTTCACTGTAGCGACTTCCATCTGGTTACATAATACTCTCCCTTTTATCATGTAGGGGGCATGTAAATCAATCTCAAGCGTAGTTTTTCATTTCAAGCTTGTGTAAAAATGAACCAATTTCCATTTTTAATCCTCGTGATTTCTATTCTATCAGCCTCTTTTGTCAGATGAGCCTTGGTTGGTTTCATCCCATTGCCACCATCCCTTTGGCTAATCATATGCTTTCACTTGGTTGTTTTACCCTTTTTGAGGAACAGTTGCAATGAGTGGTCCTATTAGCCAGACTCTTCACATAAATCAACATGTTTTGAGAAGTTCCAACATCACTGAAATCGGTTGCTACCCTAGACACCACTCGTTCCTCAAAATAGTTTCCTCTTTAAGCTCTTTTCATACTCTAAACATGAAAATATTACCGAGCACTTGTCCTTTCCATCTCGTTAAAGGATAGGAAACGATATCTCTTTTGTATTATTTTACGTTTTTTCGGACTTGAGAGATTAATTTACAAAAAAGAACTTGTGGAGTTTTCTTTTTTGTCGCTTTTAAAACTTGCTAAACATGCAAAAGGACTGAGTTAATTTTGTCGTTAAACTCGTTAAAAACATCAAATAGCCACAAACTTATCCATCTAGACAAGACCGAGTTTTACCTTCGCTAGACTCGTTAAAACATCAAATAGCGATGGATTCACCTGAAGGGTGAAATTATACAACAAGCATACATTATCCTCCTCAAGCTTGATTAAAAATAAAGAGGTACTTGTCAGCAATGACTTGGGAAAATTGGAAAAAGGGGAAAACACTTTATGGTCACTCTTGAACATGACACTTTCACCTCATTACCGTGACTATGTGCGTTGGGTCATTCTGCGTGATGGTTATCACACCATTGGTCTATCCACCATCCATTGCTTTGTTTTGGGTCAATGCTACCAATTCATATTAGTGTCGCCGACATGTTAAATAGAAGTCATTCAGTCAAACTTCATCCTTTGCAATATTGTAAACCTTCATTTTCATGACCGCCATTCCTGAACTTTCTGTCGTCAGTCGATTTTTCATCTCCAAAATCATTTACCTTGTTTCATGTCGTTGATGTGGGATACATCAAGGCCCTCCTTCGACGAGTTGTTTTTGTTGACATCAACAAATTATCCAAGATGTTGACTTAGAAACACCCCTTCAGTACCTTAAGGCTTGCATAGATCATTGACAGGTTTCTCGCTTCCGGTGATAGGTTGACATTATTGGCCTTTGACCAAAAGACTTTTGTATGGTGTTCGACATCAAATCATTTATTGACACCATGTGAAATGTACTATAGTACCTTGAGAGTGATTATCATTATCGATTATTCCTCTCGCGTTTGTTAACGGATTACATCATTGGCTGGTAATCAGACGATGTCTTCCCATGTTCAACTTCAGATCATCTATTCACATGGTTAGACTTGTACTTGAGCGAAAGATTGAATCAAAATGAAGACCCCAGATCTAGTTTCATCCATCCGGGCTGCAATATTTTCAGGAGTACTGAATCAAATGTACAATGACCTTAAATTCATGGGTCTATGTTCGTAGATGACTATATTTGTACATGTAATGAAAGTTTATAAGCTGATCATGGGTATGCTTTCCCTCAGCAAGTTCATGAGAAAAAATCAAATTATCATGATATATGTATTGTAATTGATGCAGGTCACCTTCCACTTCGAAACCTCCTCTACACATAGTAAAGCATTTCACTTGACTGCATATTTACGACTTCATGCTTTAGGGGGCAACTGTTATAGATCCATTTGGGCACATCAACCCCAACTTATAGATCAATACTATTAGGGCCCTTCAAACCCTAATTCAATTGTTACGTGCCCAAATGAAGTCAACCATCAGAATGCCTAACTTCCCAAGAAGTTCCATGACTAAAATCATCCAGAAATTGCCTCTAAGAAGATCAACGCAGGTAGGCCTTCATTAGGGTGTGTTGCAGTGTAGCCAATACACTGTCAATGTGCATTGTAGCGCCCTTGGTCTCTCTTTGGCTTACGTTGGGCGAATTTGAGTGAATTTCCATGAGGGTTTGAAAGATTCCTTATCCATTAGATGCCTCTAGAAGTTTCTCAAGGCTATCCACTCCTTTGGGTTCGTATTTGGATGAGGGAGGGAGTTAAGGAACATCAATCCCTTTATCCCTTCCTCCATGGAACTAAATTCTAAGTTTGGGAGGGCATTCATTATCACCATTTATGGCATAACTTTCTTCACTTACCTATAAAAAGACCACTCATCTAAGTGATCAGGGGCTGGCTGGCTAGCTGGACTGGAAACCATTGAATTTAGGGAGATTTTGTTAATATGAGACTTGAGTTGATTTCAAGTATTGTAATGATGTCAAAATGTCTTGCTTGTTATGAGGAGAGGATGGGATTGAACTAGAGGAGTGATGCCGAATAAAAAAAATTGGGTTGTAACCCTTCCTTTTACTAATAAAGTGTTCAAAGCTTTTTCCATATGCTTGTATTGTCCATTGATGCTTTCATATGTGTATCATGTACTTCATTCCATGCTATGTTTAATCAATAGATCATTGTCATATGCTTTGATCGGTCTTTGTCTTCTATTTGTGTGTAGGTACTCCTCAAGCGGATTAAGTACGGAGAGGAGCAACAAAATTGGTCAAGGGAGATAAGGAGTAAGCGAAAGCTTCAGGTAGGCTTCTTTACCTCTTATTTAATCTATTGGTCATAGAAAAAGTAGAGAATGCTTTACACTATTATTCTAGACTTAGTTACTAGTTTAAGGGTTTAAGCATTTATCTGTAGACACTAAAACTTCCCAAAACACCACCTCTACACATAGTCCCATAAATTGTGATACTGAATATCTATATGCTTGGATCGATCTTGAAAAGTAAGATTCTCAGAGAGGTTGGTACATTCATAGTAGATTACAGTTGGATCCATCATCTAATCAAATAATATAACAGGTATCATTCTCATCCAGATTGCCTCACATGCTGCTTGACTTCCAACCATGTATTCTTCTTTTGCCAAGTTGAGCGCCACAAATATTTGCTTCCTACTGTACCAGAAAATCGCCACAGGCCCAACATTGAAAATTCCAGTTGATGTACTCTTTCAGTCTAATCGACTTCTCACCCAATTTGCATCTATGCAACCACACAACTTCACTCCCTCTGTCTATCTTTACCATAGTCCAAACTAGTTAGTGCCTCTGCGGTACCGTAGAACATGCTTCGCTACCCTAAAAATTAATTTGGTTGGCGTAACCATAGCTTGGCTCAATTTGTTGATTGCATAACAAATATTTGTTTGTGTGTTCACAAGATACATCAGTGAACCCACTAGTTGTCGTTAAATGGTAGCATCCACTTCTTCACCTGAAGTGGCATCCTCCTTCCTCGATTTGGTTGCTAGAGGTGCATCCATGGGTTTGCAGCTCTCTATACAGAACCTCTATAGTATCTCATTTGCATACATGCATTGAGATAAAAACAGTTCCCCGTCACCTTACCATAATTTCAAGTCGAGGAAGTAGTGCATGAGACCCATGTACTTCATTTTAAACTCCCTTGAAAGGTCCTCCTTGCAAGGTCTGATCAACTTCTCTTTGTTAGTTAAAATAAATTCATCAACATATAAGACAATAATGAGCAATTTACCTTCTACCAAGATATGATAGAGGTTTGCATCTACTTCACTTTTGGTGAAGCCCAAACTAGTGAGATAAATATCAATCCCAGTGTACCAAGCACAATGTTCTTGCTTGAGACCATACAATGCTCACTTGAGTCTGCACACATGAGACTCTTGATAAAAAGTATCAAATCCTTATATTTGCTCGTTGTACACCTCCTCCTAAATAACTTCATTGAGGAATGTTATTTTTACATCCATCTGGTGGATATTCCACCCCATCTACGCAACTAGAACAAGAATTGATTTAATGGATGAGTGCCTTGCTATAGGAGCAAACGTATCCTCATAATCAATCCCTTCAACTTGAGAGTACCCCTTGGCCACAAATCTAGTATTGTACTTCTCGATGCTTCTGTCCACTCTGTGCTTTACCTTGAAGATCCATCTCGAACCCACAGCTCATTTATCTACTGGCCTTAGGACCACTTCCCAAATATTGTTATTTACAATGGATTTTTATTCCTCAACCATTGCATCAAACCATATATGTTTCTCTAATGCTTCCTTGAAAGAGGATGACTCAGTCTCTACAAGATTAGTCATTAGAGCCATGTAGCTAATGTACTGATCTAGTAACCTTCTTTGCCTATGCTGATTTGAAGGAGCACCCACATTATCCCTCGCATCATGCACAAGTCTCTTAGCTTTCATGGTCCTTTTTATGCCTTATTTGGATGGTTCTTTTTGAGTGGCTATCTCCACTCTCTGCTCCTCAATTTGTGGCTGCTCCACAACTTCTGGAGGTTCCTCCTTTGGAGCTAAAATCTCCTTCTTTGGTGACATCAGAAGCTCCCTCTTAAGAGAGAACCACATGGCATTCTCCTCATCAAATTTGATGTCCCTTCGCACAACTGTCATTCTGAGGGATGACAAATACACATGGTAGTTGCGGTGAGTTTCTGTGTAACCCACAAATACCCCCAATTCTACTACTGACTCTAGCTTCTTCCTTGATTCTTTGGAGACATGTCAATAAACAGAGGCTCCAAAAATTATGAAGGGCGACACATCTAACTTTCTCATTGAGAAAGCCTCCTCTTGTGTATTCATGTATAGTATCCAATGAGGACTCCAGTTCTATAAATAGGCTTTTGTGTTACATGCCTTAGCCCATAAGTGCAGATGTAGGCCTTGGTCATGCAACATCTCCCTCACTGCTCCCACAATGCTATGTTTCTTTCGCTCAACCACATCATTCTACTAGTGGTTGTGGGGTGATGTCAACTCTCTTCGAATGCCTTCTTTTGCACATAAAATTTTAAATTCATTTGGCACGTACTCACCTCCATTATCTCTCCTGAGAGCCTTCACCTTCTTACCGGCTTCTTTCTCAACCAATGCCTTGAATTCTATGAAATTGGAGAATGTCTCATCTTTCTTCCGCATGAAGAAAATCCAATACTTCCATGAGAATTCATCAATAAAAATGACAAAAAAATTGTGCCTGGCAGTGGAGGCTATCGAGAAAGTTCCACAAACATCAGAGTGGATCCATTCAAGGACTGCATGCGCTTTGCTGTCCCAATCATGGAATTTGTATTTTGTGTACTCTCCCAAAGTACATCCTTTGCATACATCATGCTGCTCAAGTGTTCCTTTAGGGAGGCTTGTGATTATCTGTTGCATGATCTTCAAGGTGCCATGATGCAAATGAACAAGTCTTCTGTGCCAAAGTTGACTGATATTGCGACTCTGCACCTTCTCTGACTTTGTTCTTAAGAACCACATCTAGCTTATACAGGTTCATAAGAACCCCAATCTACTTCACCTGTCCTGTGGCTATGTGTCTAAGGAATGCTTTTCCTTTGCTAAAGATCACATCATAACCACGTTCTTCTAAAACTGCAATAGAGACGAGATTTTTCTTTAGCCCTAGAACAAACATGACAACCTTGAGCATGGGGGGAAGCTTGATTCCCTCTAAAAGATGACTATACCAACCCCCGTCGTGCTATACCTTCCATCATCCCCCATCTTGATGTGCATCTGCAAATATTTTTCTTCTAGGTCACTAAAAAATTCTCTACACCCTGTCATGTGGAATGATGCACCAGAGTCCAAGTACCACATGCTCCCCATTACTGTGTTTCCCATGCATGTAATGAGGGTAAAGTCAAGCTCGAACTGTGAAGTTGAGGCTTCACTTGCTACTCCTCCTGGTGTCTTCTTGCTTGCCTTCTTGTGTGAACACTTCATGGCATAGTGTTTGAATTCATGGCAATAGAAGCATTTAATTTTGGATAAATACTTCTTATTCCCCTTGACTGAATTCTGGTTTGAATTGAGATTTCTTCCCTTTTCCCTTCTTTGCCTTTCTAGCCAAAGCAAAATTTTCTTTTCCCTCGCCCTTAGATGAAGTCCCATGTTTGGTATTTCACCTTATCTTCTCCTGTACCAAATTAAACCATAAGATTTCCCAATTCGACAGTTTCTCTCTCCCATTCACCGAATCATGATCACTATGCGAACTCTTGGGAAGTACCAGAAGGGCTAGGCTTACCAAGTCTTCTTAAGGGAGAGTAACACCGACCCCTCCAATTTCATCACGACATTGTGTAAAATTGATTACATATTGCGTAATTGTATCATTCTCCTGCATCTTGATACTTCGAAGTTTATCCTTGAGCTCCAGCTTCCTATGGTCACTATTATTCTCGAACAAGACTGTCACTGCTTTCCACATTGAGAACAAATATTTTTTTCCATGGATATTTGAGACAATGTGATCCTGTACTCCTCCAAGATTATTCTCCTCGCCTTGGCTACATATTTCTTCCACTGAGCAAAGTTCTTGGCATCAAATGCTTGTGGTTTTACAAAATATGACTTGATGTATTCTGGCAATCAATTGTCATCCAATACCGCGTCCATGCTATCCTTCCATGCAACAAAATTAGAGGTTCCTTCCAAGGCATACTCTAGGCTTAGTCCATTGAAGACCATATTATTAACTATGAAGAAATCCTACTGCACTAAACTCCAAATTCGATCCTCCTGAGAAGCAACTTTGAAATTCCTACTCTAATGTGAATCCTGCTTTGATACCATGTAGAAATTATGATGTAGATTTTCAACTACTCATGAAGTTTTATTCAAAAGCACAAGACACAAACCTACTCTATTGCTCTGCAAATATTAATTCACAATATAGAACAAAACTTTTAGACATGCAATAAGAGATAGCACACATGCAACAAGTATTTTTCCCGGGGAAAACAAACTTCTAAAAATGCCAATGCCTACTTGCATGAAAATAGAAGAATAGAGATGTATTAAAATTGATTTTCTCAACTAAGCACAACCTGCTAATGCATAACCTATCTCTTTGCTCATTGAAACACTCTGACCTAGGCTTGGCCAAATTTTTCCTCTGCTTGAGCATCTATTTCCCTGCACTGTTCCTTGAGAAATTAGGGCCCTCTTATTTAGGAAATTCTTGAAATTGATTGCGCAATTCCTTTAGGCTGATCCTTTGATTACATGCAACACCTGTAGACTCAAGACTAGTCTACAACTTATGTTACACTGCCTTAGAATCTCCACCTCAACTGGGTAACTTGAATTCTTTGGATGCACTAGCTATTTTGGATTGATTGATCAATTAACTGAATGATCATTGAGTTTGACTGAAGTCCCACTACTTAACTGACCTTCCACTAGTTCTTCCAAAAGTTGGAACTGGTTTAACTGAAAACAACCTAAGATAACTCGCCTTGATTACTACAAATTAGCAATCATACATGTTGAACTAAACTCTAACTCCTCCAACTCGAATTAACTGAGTAAATTGGGTGACACAAGCCATGTCATGCAAGTTAACATCATCCAAGTTGTCTGTTGATGTGAAAATTCAAATTTTCTCAGTGTAATCGAGCCAAATCAAATTGATAATTTCTTGCTGCATTTTTGAACATTTACAATGTAATTAAAAGTATATTTATGTTGTTCTTATGTATGGGTTTCCATGTAAATATCTTGTGTTCAATATCTTATGTGATTGGTGCATTGTTGTATTGTTGAATGTATTTGATGGGTTAACTAATTGTGAAAATTTTGATAATACTGATTCACCCCCCTCTTACTATCACCTTAACTCCCAAAAATTGTTATCATAGGAAGTTCCTTCAAGAACAATCTCACTGTTGGATGGTAGATCTAAAGGGAACCATTAACTAGGTGAGATGGATTTTTCTCAGCACAACACCTATCTTTGATGGGACAAATTATTCTTTATGGAAGATAAGGATGGAAGCTCATCTAATCTCTCTTAGTGTTGATGTATGGACATATGTTGAAGTTGAATACATAATTCTAGTAACTCCTCCAACATATATGAATGAAACAAGGATTTACTCAAAAAATGCAAAGTCATGCAAGCTAATATTGTTTGGTCTTAATCAATATGAACTTGTCAAGGTAATGCATTGTAAATCTACCAAGGAGATTTGGATTGAGCTCCAGAAAATCTATGAAGGAGACACTAAGGTAAAGAAAACTAAACTTCAAACTCACACAATGAGGTTTGAAAGCCTAAATATGAATGAGGATGAAAGTATTGTATAATTCTTTCTTAAAATTGATGAAGTAGCTAACATCATTAGAGGCCTTAATGAAAATATTGATGAAGAAATTATTGTTCATAAAGTATTGAGATCTCTCCCCATTAGATTCAATTCCAATATCTCCGCCATTGAGGATATAAAGGACCTAGACAGTCTCATGATGGAATAACTACATGGAATTTTCACAACACTTTGGAAAAAATCACAGGTCAGAACCAAAGGAGGATGCCTTCAAAGTCTTAAATAAAACTAAATAACATAAATATTTCTCTAGTCGAGTTAGATCTAGAGGTAGCTTAATTTGAGAGGAAGGTAGAAATGGGATCTGGTAAATATAAAGGTAAGTTGCCTCTTAAGTGTTCTAATTGTGGTAGAATTGGTCACTTTTCTTCTACATATCCTTACTCTAAAGCAAAAAAATCAAGAAAAGGAAAGAGATAAAAAAGAGTAGAAATAGATCCTATAAATATAAGAAGGGGAAGTCTAAGAGAAATAAGAGCTTCTATACCACAAAATATAATTGCTCATCTGAAGATAGCAATGAACAAATGTCTGATGAAGAGTATGATGAATGTCTTCTCATGGCCATAGAAAATTAATACAGTTACAAAGATAATTCAGATATTGAGGAAGAAGTTGAAGGAGTAGTTGACCTTGAAGAAGAACTAATTATTGCTCTAGATGCACTGAAGAAGACCATGAGGAAGAACAAACAATTGAAGGAACAATTTTTGAAGGTAGAGGAAGGTAATCATTATTCTAATGAAGAATCCTTTAATATTGAAAAGATTTAATTAGAAGAGGGAAACCAAATTAAAGAAATTATTCTATATGAGTTAAAGGATAAGAAAAAGAGTCATGATATATTAGAGGATGAGAATAAATATCTGAAACAAGAGCTATCCAAGAAGCATGAAAAGAGAGATCCAAATACATATGAAGAAGTTTTCATCTCTTTGAAAACGTAGCTTGAAGGGGAAAAGAGAAAAGAGGAGATCCTCACAATCAACTGACAGAATGGGAGAAGAACTGTCAAGTGTTAGAAGCAAAAGTTATTTCTCTAAGAAAATATTTAGAGAAAATCAAAGCTAAAATAAACCCGAATCTCAGATTTTATAAGGGATCAAAGACACTAAATAACATCCTCAACATCCAAAGATCCCCAACAACCAAATCAGGTCTAGGTTACATAGATCCCCACATGAATACGAAGGGTGAGTCAACATCCCCCAAAATAGGAAGAATCCATAAATTATGAAAATGCACTTAAAAGAAGGGTGAGTCAGATTAACATAGGAACTAGGAAAGGGACAAATCAGAAAAGGAATGATCCCATCAACTCCACGAAAGGCACAAGAGGAAAATGAAAAGATCAACAAAAAAAGAAATGAATGTTTAGTAGAACCACTCCTCCACGAAGACCATACACTCTTAGATACTCAAATTTATTTTATGGCTAATGTTACTCTTGTCATAAATTTGGACATAGGGCTGTTAACTGCGCAACTGATAAGTTTATCAAAAAAGAAAAAGTTAGATCTAGTCAGTTTTTAATTTCTAGATCTAGGAATTCCTATGATGACAAGAAAAATGCATTTTCTTCCCTCATGGATGATATTTAATGCTACAATTGTTATAATTTTTGGAACAAAATAAGTGAATATAGAAGTAGGTTCCTCATTTTTTCTAGGAAGTAGTTTCTTAAGCAATCGCAACACTAAGAAAATGCAAAAAGGTGGAACAAGGAATGAGAAAAGTATGAGTAACATAGAAATTTTATGCCCACAACGAAGAAGGATAATGGTATATTGACAGTGGGTGCTCAAAGCATATGAAAGGGGACACGAGTAAATTCCTCTCATTTAAAGAATACAAAGGAGGAAGTGTCACATTCGTCAATAATGAACCAACCAAGATAAAAGGAAAAGGGAATGCTAGTCTAAATGAAAAGACTAAGGATCAAAACCTCTTATATTTTGATGGTCTAAAGCACAACCTGTTGAGCATAATTCCAATGTGTGATCAAGGCTACGATGTTATATTTCTCTCTATGGACTATGAAATAACGAAAGCATTGTCTGGAAAGTGATCGCCAATGCATTCAAACCCCCCAACAATGTAATATGATAGATCCAAAGAAAAATGTTTCATGAGTAAAATGGATGAAAGTTGGTTATGACATAGAAGAATGGGACCTGTAAATTTTGACAACCTAGTAAAAATAAGAAAGATAGAAGCAGTGAGGGGCATGCCAAAAATATCAAATCCAAAGGATTCCATACGTAAAGTCAATATGGGAAGTTATCAAGAGTCCATTTCAAGACAAAAGAATACTCAACATCCAAACCAATTGATCTAGTTCATATAGATATATGCAGTCCTACAAGAACACATAAATTAAGAGGAGATAGTCTACTTCATCCTTTTTGTTAGTGATTATACAAGGGAAACATGGATCATCTTAAATAAAAATAGGAAGATCTTATTAAGTTCAACATATATAAAGCTCGAGTTGAAAACAAAATGGATTTGAAGATGAAAGGCTTAATATCTGATAGAGGAGGATAATTTGCTACAAATTAGCTCAAGGAAATTTTGTGACGACCATGGAATTAGAAAACAATGCTTAGTGGCCAGAACCGATCAACAAAATGGAGTAGTTGAAAGAAAGAATAGGTCGATTCAAGAAATGGCAAGAGCTATGACAGATGAAGCAAAGGTTCCTAACACCATTTGGGGAGAAGCAACTCAAGTACTTGTCTACTTATCAAATAGAGTTAAACTCAAACCAAATAGTGGTAAAACCCCATATGAGCTATGGAAGGGAATACCAACCTCATTCAAGCATATAAGATTCATAGGTAGCAAATGGTATATAAAGAGAAATGATGACAATTTGGTAAATTTTTACTCTATCGTTGATGAAGGAATCTAACTTGGTTGCTTGTTCAGAAGTAAAGGCTACAAGTGATACAACAAAATACTAAGAAAGATAGTGGAGTGTATTGATGTGAGGATAGATGAAGAATTGACACAAATAACAAAGCCACAAAGCTATGAAGAATTAGATGAGGCAACATGTGTTGATCTAGAAAACGAATAACAAGAAGATCAAAGTGAAGAAGAAGAGGAAATGACACATTAGAAGCACAAAGTTCCATCCAAATATGTATGAAAATAACATCTTGAAAGTAAAATACTTGGAAATAGAGAATTGGGAGTTCAGATAAGGAGGAAATTAATCAACACCCCCTGATATGCCAATATGACATTGTTTTCTAAAATAAAACTCAAATGTTTTGACCAGATCAATGAACATAAGAATTGGATAAAGAAAATGAATTAGGAATTAGATCAAATAGAGAAAAATGAGACTTCGTAATTGGTACCTATCCCAAAAGACAAAAGTGTCATCGACACCAAGTGGGTCTATAGAAACAAGATGAATCAAGATGGGCAAGTAGTGAGAAATAAAGCTACATTGGTATGCAAAGGGTATGCACAAGTTGAAGGCATTGTTTTTGAAGAAACATTTCCCCCCATTGCTAGATTGAAGGAAACAATAATGATTCAAATTGAAACAACAAACAATAATATTTATATTAAATCTTGTAACTAAAAGTTGTTGATCATTGTTGTGTATGCACACAATATTATTTTTGGAAGTAATGCAGATCGAATGGGTCAAAAAATTGTAGAAGACATGCAGAAGCATTTTGAGATGTTCATGTTGGGAGAAATGTCATTATTCCTTCAATTATAAGTTTATTAATTAGAAAAATATATTTTCATTTCTCAGACCAAATTTTAAAAGATTTTTTGAAGAATTTTGGCATGGAAGATTGTAAACTTGTTAGTGCACCCATGGTCATTGCACGTAAATTGAGCAAGGACGATAAATCCCCGAATGAAAATTAGACTACATATAATTCAATGCTTTTAAGCCTTTTATATCTAACAAAACCAAGGCCTAATATAATTCAAGTGTAGGAATTTACAGGGTAAGTTCCTCAGACAGAACACGAAAGGACACCGCTCACAAACAGATCACAGATCTATACACCATCATTCTTGACGTGGTTAAAACCCTCAAAGAGAGAAATAGTCCATGACCTGAGCCAACACAGCCACCTCAAGCAATTTATTAATAAAAGAATGAAAATTTACATAAGCATCTCTCATGAACGGTTACCCTACAAATGACCCTCCATGCTCTTTAAATAGAGATCATGGACCAATCGAGTGTTAAGCCACGAATCAAGTGTCAGTAATACCAAGGAGAGAATGAATCGTCGGATCACTACATATCGTGACTATCGGATTGTAAGTTACAAAAGTACATAGTAAAGAAACA
>APFE030256646.1:55226-70649 GCA_000404065.3 Pinus taeda
CCTTAGTAGGAGTGTGATTTATTATGTAATTTGCACAGTTAATTGCTTCTGCCCAAAAATTAAGACTAAGTCCTTTAGGTTGAAGCATACAATTAGCCATTTCCTTTAATGTGTGATTCTTCCTTTCAGCTACACCATTTTGTTATGGAATATATGGAACAATATGTTGCATTTGAATTCCATTCTCGTTGCAAAAGTTGATGAATTTGTTGTTAACATATTCTTTGCCTTTATCAGATATTAGCTTAATAATTTGATGTCCAAATTGTTTTTCAACAAAGGCCTTAAGGGCCAAGAACATGTTAAATACTTCACTCTTGAGTTTTAAGAAGTATACCCAGGTGTGTCTAGAGGAATCATCAATTAAAGTTAAGAAATACTTGTAGCCAGAGAATGAAACAACTGGAAGTGGACCACATAAATCACTATGCACAAGCTGTAAAGGGGCTGAGGCGTGCCAAGAGGCACATTTTTCAAAACTATCCTGATGATGTTTTTCGAGTACACATCCGGAACATACTCCATCTCTGCAAGATACCATTGGAAGACCTGTCACCATATTTTCTTTACAAAGATTCTAAAGGGAGCAATAGTTTAAGTGATCAAATCGCTCATGCCAAATTTTGGTTCATCATTATGAGCAACAAATACCGAGGGAATATTTGATGACCCAAAGTTGTTAAACTTATACAACCTTGTAAAATCATCAACAATGCCATTAGCTAAAATTTATCTTGGATCTCTTAGGTCCTTAATTACAACATCACGAGTTGAAAATTCAACGATTTTACCTTCACCTGAATGAGTTATCTGATATATAGATAGAAGCTTGCAGAATAAGGTTGGAACACATAATACATCGTTAAATTGACCATTGTCTATATGAAAAATTCTAGTCCCTACAACACTAAGAGATATATCATCACCACCATATATATTTTTGGTATTACAATCATTTAAAGAAGAAAACATGGCTTTGTTTTGGCCATGTGATAAGAATCTCTAGAATCAATGAGCCACTCATGAAAATTAGGAGAAGAAGATACATTTAGTGCATATACAGACCGAGATGTTTGACAACCACATGTAGAAAATGCTATTCCTGAAGATGAAGTTGAAGTTGAAGAGTGTTCCAAATGGATGTTATGCTTCTTCATTGCTACTTCCAAGGCTTCCATCTTCTTAAAGCATTTGGATTCTAAGTGGCCATCTCGATTACAAAAGTGGCAATGTCTATGAGTCTTCTTCCATTTGTTTTTATTTGCCTTATCATTTTGTTGAAATGATTTTTCATTTTGAGACTGAAATTGCATAGGATCCTTGTTTGGTTTATGACCATTCTTTTTAGGATACAACTTTTTCGGATTCTTTGAATTTAGTTGTTGCAGGGCGGCTAAGACTTTTTTAGAGGAGTTTCCAAGATTAAGAAGACCAAGGTGTAAGAGTTTTTCTTGTTCTCTTATTGAAGAATCACAAAAGGCATCAAAGGAAAGGGACTTGTAGTCTTGTCCTTGAAAAATGAAGGCTTCTCTTGTAGAATGGAAGGTGGAAACAAACATAGAGTAGGATTGTCCCAACTTAGTAAGAATGGAATAGATAAGGTTACCATCTTCTTTCTTAATCTTAACACCTTCCAAAAGAAGTCTAAGGGTCTTGAACTTGGACAAAAAATCTTCATTGGAAGAAAAATTCTTGGAGTCCAATGTAAGCAACTCATTTTTGAGTTGATGGGCTCTAAGTTCATTTTTAATTCCAAAAGCTTTACTGATTTGTTTCATTGCTTAATTAGGAGTATCAAGTTTTGCAATATGGAATTTAAGGTCTAGAGAAATAGACATCCCTATCAACCCATGTGCTTGATCTTTCATATTTTTCCGTTGGATGCCTTATCTTCATCTTTTGGTTTGGTTTAGCCTGAGGCTATTCTGTAAAGACCTTTACTTCTAAGTAAATCCACAATGTACGACCACCATTGGAAGTAGTTGGTGCTGTTAAGAATAACTTGGCATGGACTTTCCATTTTAACAGAAACTGAAGCTATAGATGCTGAAAATAAGTGTTCCAATGGAAAAATCTCGAAAAATTAGGCTGATTAAAAAAAAACGGCTTTCAGATGAAGAAATTATGGCTTTTAGAAGAAAAGTTGTTGAATATGCCGACAAACTGTGGGAATGTGCGGAAATGAATGATAATGTTACATTTAAAAAAAATTAGTCCCCTTTCCAAACTTAATCTAAGTAGCTCACTTTATAAAAAAAAAAATTATATGACTCACTTTTATAAATAAGTGAAAGTCACTTTTACAATAGTACTTTATGGGCTACCCACTAAATTGTAACTTAAATAAAAGATAAAGAGACTTTAGAATTATAAGTGACTCACTTTTTATAATGGGTGAGAACACTTTTACATAAAGTAACTTTAAAACATAAGCTACATGTGCTTTTTGAAAAAGTAACTCAACAAAAAGAAAGACTTGAACGCAAGACCTCTATTCTCATAAAGTAACTTTGAGCCAAGTGAGTTAGTTTAAAAGGTTAGTAATTTTTGGAAAAGAGGAAGGGTTTTTTTAGTCATCGAAGCTTTGGGGTGCATGCTTACTTGAGAAAGCTCTTTTTTTCTTACAAAACAAAAACCACAAAACCCAAAACGGACATACAAAAGAAACAAACCTTATGGTTTGAAGTTAGCTTTACCAAGAAACTAACAATTTTCCTCAATGTTTCTGATTTTCCAAGATCACACTAAGACGCAGCAGAAAAGAGCATACGCATGAGAAAAAAAACTTCCTTTCTATTTCTGATTTGCCCATATCACATAGAGTCGCGGGGCAAAGAGCATATGCATAAATGAAAGTTGTAGATCTGGTAATAAAAAAACAAATAGATAAATAAATCGAAATAAATAGAGAGAAAATAACTAGAAACTGCAAATAAACACTATATACCTCCAGATTTTAAAAATGAAGTAGCTAGGGCTACTGGAAACCTTTTCGGATGAAACGAAAGGGGTTCCTCACTGGACCAGATGCTCCTAAGAAAATAGAGAAGTCCTCTCAGCCGAAAGCAGTAAGAAACAATAGATCTAGGAAATGGCAGTTGGATGCAGTTCTATCGGCTTCAGATTTGGATCACCAATGGATGTGGCCCTCAACTTGGCTCTAATACCATGTAGGAATTTACAGGGTAAGTTCCTCAGACATAACGCCAAAGGACACTGCTCATAAACAGATCACAGATCAATGCACTAGTATTCTTGACATGGTTAAAACCCTCAAAGAGGGAAACAATCCATGCCCTGAGCCAACGCAACCACTTCAGGCAATTTATTAATAAAAAATGAAAATGTACATAAGCTTCTCTCATGAATGGTTACCCTACAAATGACCATCCATGCTCTTTAAATAGAGATCATGGACCAATCGATTGTTAAGACATGGATCAAGTGTCCGTAATACCGAGGAGAGAATGAACCGTCAAATCACTACATATCGTGACTGTCAGATTGTAAGTTACAAAAGTACATAGTAAAGAAACACACTTTAACTAACCCTACATTAGACAAAGTTATACTCAACGATTTCCTATGTGTTGGAATATCCTAACATCAAGCTATATGATTAGTTTCTAGATTCCAATATATTCTTAAGGAGAGCCATGTGAATGTAGTGAAAACAATCTTTAAATATCTTAAGGGTACTATTAATCCTGGCCTATGGTATTTAAGGAGCAACGACTTCAATCTAACAACATACATATATGTGAATTGGGTAGGCAGTGTTGATGATAGAAAGAGCACAAGTGGTGCAACATTCTTTTTTGGAAATTGTTTAGTGTCTTGGCCAAGCAAAATGCAAAATCATGTTTCATTGTCTATAGCTGAAGCTGAGAATAGAGAACTGGTTTCATGATGTACTTTGATCCTATGGATGAAACAAACTCTCCAAGATATCAAGGTTGAATATGTCAATCCTATTCCCGTTATGTGTGATAATAGTAGTGCTATTAGTATCTCTAAGAATCTTGTAATGCATTCAAAACCAACACATATTACTAGGAAATATAGTTTCTTGAGAGACCAAGTTGTTGATCTGACTATTAAGGTTGAATATGTTTCCAGTAACGACCAAATTGAAAATATATTAACCAAACCACTTCCTAGAGAGCCATTTGATTACCTAAGAAAACATTTGGGAGTGATATATCTCTCATCATACTAATTTTGTCAGTATGGGGATTGCAAACTACTCATCACATGTCAAATTTTGGAGAGGAAGATGCAAGAGAAGAACGGTGACTTAAAAATCCTATTGGAAATGTAGTCATAGCTAAGAAATATTGGAGGGACAAGTTCACAAGCAAACAAAAATTCAAAGAAGGTGAGTGTTCTATAATCATTCACAAGGTTAGAGAGAAGAAAATAGAATAAGCCTAGAGGGAGCTACTAGAGTAGAAGAAGCATGTGTTTAAGGGGAGTTGATTGCTCAAGAAGGGGAAGAGTGAGTAGATAGTGCAACTATAGCAACTAGAACCATTTACAATTAATGTCAAAGGGGGGGAGTGAGCAAACATTAGAGATGAAATGTGTATAGAGATATTGAAGACGGAGCATGAGTAGACAGTGGCAATTTCTTCAACTTTATAAGGTGAGCGTTTCCAAGTGGTGGTGTTACCATTAATGACTAGAAATGTTTGGCGGTGTTTCCATCATTGTGAAAGGGGGAGATTGCTGAGAAAGTTGGAAGTTGTTGTTATGGATGTCAATCGATGTCAAGCGATGTCTAGATCAAGGGATCTTATAATGACTTGGTTGTTTGCCGAGTAACCTACATTTGAGGCCATATTATCTGTAGGCAACTTGTTCAAAAGCACACAAATAGTGTTTGGTTGGATAATCCTCTCAAAGAGATTTCCAATTGTATATGGCACTTGGGAAAACTCCCAAGGAGTTAGGAGAACAATTTTTTAAAGTGAGGGGAGTTTAGCAGGGAGAAATGGCTACAAGGCATCTCCGCATCCAAACTCATCTGAGGATGAACTAAGGCATCTGAGCATCTATTCATGCAAGATGCAATAGGCTGATGATCAGGTGAAATGGAGTGAATGTTGGATCATCTCGATTTATCTAAGATTCAAGGTCATTTGGGCATTTGGGGTTCTAAGGGCATGCTCACTAGTCATGCAGTTGGAATAGGTGGATGGCAGATCATTTGAATTTATTTAGGCTTTGAGGACCCTAGAAAGGTGGAAGAATGAGGTGGAATCCAAGTGGCAGGTCAATGAAATGGTAACAGGAGGAAAAAATAGGTGGCAGAGACTTGGGACTCATGCCAGGGAGTGGTTTAACAAGTCTCCCCATTGTTAGGCAATTTGGATGATAGGTAGTGAAGAGGTTGTTAGAGATCAGGCTACAAACGATGGTTGATAGACAAAAGAGTTCACATCTTATAATATTTCTGTCTGTCAGAGCACCAGTTGAAGACATACATGGATCAAGCTTAGGTGGAAATTGGTGAGTTGAAAACATAGATTTCCTCATGATATGCCGCAAATAAATTTGATGACAGGTAACAGTTCCGTTTTACTAGGTTATCGATTGGAAGGCCATGGACACTAATAAGAGATGAGTGGTGAGTGGAAAGTGGCAGGCCAACAAGATGTGGTAGTACACATCAAACATGTTGTGGATTATTTGATGACATGGTAGCACACATCAGACATGATGTGGATTAGTTGATGACATGGTAGCACATGAAGTGGACACGTGGTGGGTAGATTTGGAATTTTTGGGTGGAAAAGTTGCCCACTTTTGAGTGACAAGTGGTAGTGATGTGGTGGTAATGTTGCATAACTTGTGGTAGACAGATGATATGGTAGGTCTCATTTGGTTGGAAAAAGTGACATTGCAGTTGAGTTGGGTGATCATGTTGCATGAAAACACCTAGGGCACAAGTGACATGACAACTAAGTTAGGTGACCACATTGCATGGCTATGCCCAAGGCACAAATGATATGGAAACCAAGTTAGAATACCACATCACATGAAAGTTCCTAGTTTAGACTTCAGATCCCTATGCCTCGTTAAAGCATAGATAGGAAAGAGGGCCTTGAAGTTAGGTCTCCTCCAATGTATCTAATTAGATTATGAGATCATTGGGTGTGCAAAAAAAAATTGGGGGTCATTTAAATCACATATGTGAAAAATTATGGACCCCACCCTTCCCTGCTCCCCCCATTTAGTATTGAATAGACAAGTCCCCCCCCGCTCCCCCCCCCCCCCCCCCCCTCCCCCACCCCCCCGAAAGTGACATCTCTGTTGTTGATTTCAATGGGGTCACTTGGTGCATTCCAGAATGCGTTGGATAGTAAACCATTTAACAATCAAGGGATAAACTCCCTTTGGTCTCAAGTCCTTTGTTCGGGGCCATGGTCACATGCACTTGGGAGCTAACAACTAGGGGCTACAAGACAACAATTTTGTGTTCAAGTGCCAAATTTTTGTTAAAGGAATAAAGCATGTTTCAGATGCAAAATTTAGTGAAAGAGGCTAAAATGAATTAAATTTGGTATGGAAACATCAATAAGAGAAAATAAGGAAACATAAAACTATGGTATTCCCATGAAAAATAAAGAGTAAGAGCTACAATCAACCAATATAAGTACAAAAGCTCAATTTGTACGAAGAGAAGAAGGGGGAACCAAAATACAAAACTTGACGGGAAGCAGATCTAAGATAAAGTAGAAGAGGAGTGTTGTGTAATATGTTGCGGGTGAATATTAGTGAGATTTGGAGCTGATGTGAGGTTGAAGAATGCATATTTTAAGTGCAAAGAATTGAATTATTCAATTAAAGGAAGAAGGGTTGTTGCAGATGATAGTGCAAAAAATCTAAGAATGAAACAATTGGTTCAACAACATTTTAGTCAAATTGGACATGGATCCGAGTTTGAAAATGAGATGAAAAAGGGATAGGTGTGCATAGCAAGTAGGTGCTTGTAGTTCAGAGGATTGGAGTCTCCTTCAGGTTGGTGCCTATAAATATCAAGGGTTTGGTGCCTCCTATAGGTTGGTGCCTACAAATGTTGATGTAAATTGAAGTCGCGACGTGCATTTACACCATAATTAAAAGAAGATTTGTGGTTTTCTCCCTTATGGATTTCCACATAAATATCTTATGTTCAATATATTATGTGATTGGTGCATTTCTATCTTGTTGAATGTATTTGATTGGTTAAGTAATTGTGACTTTTTTTATAATATTGAGTCACCCCCCCTCTTTGTATTACCTTGATTCACAAAAGCTTTGTCCATCAAACTTTTAGAACCATATCCTAAGTGTAACACGTATAACTTTATACATAAGAATGCAAGATGGATTTTGTTTATTAGTAAATTTTGTGGGTATGATAACACAATTGCTTCATATTTGTGCAAGGTTTGATGGTCAAATTTCTCATGTTGGAGACTTGGTTATGGCCATTTCAGATGAGTTAGTGGCCCGAGCCACTAGCCTCCCTCAGACTGGTGATAGATGGTTTAAAAATAAACAAGTTGATAAGGGTATGTGAAGATGGTTCTCGCATTCGAAAGATTTGGATTTCGACTAGGAAAAGTGGCCCCAAGATCATGGATTAATGACAAGTGGTAGAACATCCTCTTCATTATCCAAAAATATGTTACTTGTGAAGGGAGGTATGCAATAATGTTCCTTTACAATACTAAATTGTTGCTTCATTTTGAAGTAGGGGAACTTGTTAATTTTATTTTTTACTTGCATAAAAGTGTTGGTTGCATGGAAAATAAGGTGCATCAAAACCCTAAAAATGTAAGTCATAGTTTGTATTACCATGGGTTGATAAGTATTCTGATTTTATAAGAGCTCTGAAAAAGGGATGATACATGGGAAAATTTCCTTGCTAGAAATCAATTCAATTTCTAATGCCAATTACAAAGAGAAGCACCTAAAGTACCCAACATCGAAATAGTTTGAGGAGGTGATAGTGGGAATGGGGTTAAGCAAGAGGAAATAAATAAGAGTGATAACAATATATTTGATATTTATCAATGTCAAGAAAACCTTAGGAGGGTTAATAAGGAGAGAAAACAACCTATTATCACTAGAAGGGTGACCAAGAGTATGATAAAAAGAGGGTCACTTCGGTAGAATGAGGAAGCTTCTTTGCCCCCTCAAGAGTACCTAAAAAAGAGGGTCAATTCAACAGAATGAGGAAGCTTCTTTGCTCCCTCTAGAGCACCTAAAAATTCCCTCATCCTCTCTTCATCCTCAAGCTTCAAGGTAGAACCTACCTCCCGAGTCTTCTAAGGAAACCACATTCAACATTGTTCCTTCCACATTCCAACATGAAAAAAAAGGAAGTCATACCCACTTCATCTGAAAGACCCTGAACCAGGTATTCTAATTCCTCAATTTATTGCGTTCATCTCCAAGGCACTACTAGACCATCAAATTCTATTGAGTTCGAAGACACTACTACTTACTATGAACAACCTGTGCCAATTGCCTCATAAAATTTTCCAACAGGGCCTTCGTTTGTAGAATTAAGGAAGAAAGATAAGAATATATCAAAATTGGAGGCCACAATTGAAGAGTTCATGGTATTAGATCACTATATCAAGAATGAGAAATTTATCCTTAAAAATAGAAATTACAATTAAAAGAAGAGATTGATGGATTGGTGGTGAAAAATGATAAAATGTATAAATTAACAAGGAAATGGAGTCAGAGAAACTACTTCCTAGTCATTCACAATACAATACCAGAGAAGAAACTGAAGGAAACAAGGAATAAAGTTGGGGCCAATGCCAATATTTCCATTAGTACCCACTAACGCAATATATTGAGCATCTTGATGATCAATTCCATGTGTTTTGTCACTTAGATCCTAGCACAATTGTTATTTTACCAAGGCAATAGTTTTATTTTATTGTGTGAGGTCATGTAAGAACTTTGATGTGGGGAAGATGTCAGAGCTTGAAATTGTCATGGTTTTATTGCTAGTATTTCCCGTTTTGACTATATATAACAATTATTTTTGACCAATAACATCATTCCTTCATGCCTCTTTCCTTGAAAAGTTACCAAATTAAGTCTACAAAGTAATATGTTTATATTATATATTTGTTCCAATGCTTTAAGCATGATTATAGACTTAATTAGGGATTTGTACTACTAATGAGGGGCTTTTAGTAGATATTGTAACCATCGTGGGATCTTGTAACCAAATTCCAAGTTCGGGAGGGTTCTATTGTACCTGGATATAAATGACAACATGAGTTATTCTCTGGCATGCATCATAAAAATACTCATGTTCACTATATTAAATCAAGGATTGTTGTGCATTGAGATGGCTGTGTGTCAAACATGCATTGACTATACCTCCAAGTTTGGGACAAAGTGTAGCTAATGAGCCTATATATGGTTGAGTTTCCAAGTTTGCATATGTTGTTGATTTGCAGTTGGACATAATTAATGAGCCTATATATGGTTGAGTTTCCAAGTTTGCATATGTTGTTGATTTGCAGTTGGACATAATTGGTTCATTATCTATATTGACCACACAATCCATTTGCATCTCCATTCCAGGATTTTGATTGGAATTGATTTATATTCATTGAGTGAGACATGGGATCCCTTGGATCCACCTATTTTCTCCTCTAAATCTCACATTTCTATAAAACCACGATCTTTGTGCATAAGATAGGAGGAAAATGTAGCGATCCTTTTTCATTTGTAAAAAAAAAACATTGATGTTTACGACTAATCTATGTATGGTCCCATGAAATTGAGCCTTGGCCAAGCCTTTCCCTTTCATGTAAATTTAGATAGGTCTCGTTTCTTTATGTATTGTGGTGTGTTTCCACAAATTTCATTGATTTTTCAACTTTAATTTTTATTTGCATAGTGTGAGAGCACACTAAGGGTAGTGTTAAGATTTGCATCCCTCCTAGTTGTTCAACGACCATTTGGTCTAGCTAGAGTAACATATAAGGCCTTGTTAATTAGGGACATTGTAGGCAACCCCTATGGCTTTAGTTGACTTAGAAATCCTTCATTCTCCTTTTCCTTTGATTGTCATTTTTTCCTCATTGAGAGCCTAAATATGAGACTTAGTTTGAGTTCGCTTGAATGAGATATGAATGCAATAGTTTTCATATGTGATAAGATTATCTTATGAAATCTCTATAACCATCTTCCTTAAGTCTATTGCATGTAAAATTTTAAGGATGGAAATTTATCTTAAATTTTAAAAACCTTAGAGAATCTTGTTAGTCCCTAATATGTAAAATGTAAACTGCTTGACAATATTTTTGTAAAAACATTCAAATTTCTAATGGTTGTGTAAGATATCTATAAAACTTTGACAATTTTTAAGGTAAAATAATTTTATAATATAAAATTTGGGCGAATCATGTTTATAAAAAATGGAAATTCATGAATCTTTCTTTTTTCGAGAAAGCATGGAAAACTAGCCTAGCTGCTAATATTAGCCCCTAAAATTTTCCCTGTTCTATCATCCAAGAAATGGGTCCCCTATTGGTCTACTTTCAGTTGGTTTGTTTTACCATGCCATTTCTTTTCATAGTGTTAGGATAGCAATCCATTAGTAGGCTGACCTTTGCACATACAATGTAGTATCTCAAATTTTATGAACATCTTGGTTGATAATTTATTTTTGAATCCTTTAAGCAATTACATAAGTTGACAAGCATACATCTCATGTACAATTAATTACAAATCAACATGAGCATGCTGAATTTTTAGTTTGTCAATAGAGTTATTCGAATAAAGAGATCCATGAATATGTGTAAATAAAAAATGTTCATGTTTTACCCAATTGTAAGTTGAGATTTTCTATGATTACCTTGAACCATCTATCATTCCATGGTTTTACAATGAATTTAGGAACCAAGTCCCCGATTTTGGACATCAACTTTGTACAACCATATAAACAACAATTAAACAACAACAACCAAAATAAAACATGAAGAAGAAAAGCTATTCATGTATCATTTTGGAGCATAGTTAAAAAAAAAACAAAGAGACTGCTAGGCACAAGAGCTCACTTAGTATATTATGTGTCCACCATCCCCATTCTATTATGACTACCTGAACTTTACTATATTGGATTGGACTTGGGCTCACAATAAAACAAGTTTGTAGAAATAAATCACATATCGAATACTATATGGCATCTATTATGGATTAGTATATTCATATCCAAGAAAGATTGGTAAGGATGGATTCACATTTGTCATCTAAATGAAAAACCATCTTTGTTTTTCCACCTTTAACCCACATGGAAGGGGTGTAATTATGTGTTTGGGAGGAAAGGTATAAATGCTATGTTTTTAGCAAGGAGAAACACCTTATTTGTTCCCAACATAAAACTATGGTGCTATAGGTAGAACTTTCTATAGTATGTTTTCCTCGATCAAATATTTGTCAGATCCTATCCATGGATGAGGTGGCTCAACTACTACATGAAGTCATTTTTGGTTGTAAGAGGTTAAAGAAGAGGGGTTGGGGATCAATCCATGTTATGAATGGTTTTATTTTTTTCTTATATTGTTAGAACTTCTCAAATTATCCTTTTGGATGTTTTTTGTAAAAGGACATAAATTGGCCCAATTAAATCGAGTATAAACACTCCTAGCTATGACTACTTTAAGTGAAAATTACAAGATTATCTATCACATCATCCCCTATAATCGATGCACCTATGACTGTGTACACACATTTCCTATAGTAACACCCTCGGGGTCAAGTGTGTAAAGAAAAAACATACACTTAATGCTATGTGCCATCTGAGTTATTAACTGTTTAATATTTCAATCAAGTGAAAAAATGCATAACTATTCTGTTTTAATTTTTCAGTTTTTAATTTTTTTGTAAAATAATTTACAAAATCCTTTTAAAATATTATAATTTTCAAGACAATCGTTGTAATTCAACTTTCATTTTTTATTTATTATAATTTTCCTTTGAATTTTTTTGTTTTCTTATAAGCCCAGAAACTTATCACATACATTATTAATCACATATATTAAATTTATCTAATTCCAACTAATCAATTTACCAGCTATTGCAATTTCTACGAAAGTAGCAACATATGCACATATAAGAAAATATTATCATATGAAAACTATGAGTTTAAGAGAACATTAGAAAGTATTACCATATGAAAACTATGAGTTTAAGAGAACATAATAAAGTATGATTCATGGAATTTTTGTGAATCTAATCATATGAAAACTATGAGTTTAAGAGAACATTAGAAAGTATGATTCATGGAATTGTTTTGAAATGATGGTGTACATTTATTGAAATTGATGGCAGAATATTTGGTATTTAAAAAACTTTCGTAAAGTTCAACATCTCCATACATGAATAATTGGTCCATGATTTTTTAGCTATTTGGATGTGCATTTTTTCATAGGGATATAGAACACCCAAGTGAAAGAGACAAAGCATAGCATATTTATGTTGGGAGGGTCACTCACCGAAGCACCTCCACTCCTAGCTATGACTACCTTAAGTGAAAATTACAAGATTATCTATCACATCATCCCCTATAATCGATGCACCTATGACTGTGTACACACATTTCCTATAGTAAGACCCTCGGGGTCAAGTGTGTAAAGAAAAAACATACACTTAATGCTATGTGCCATCTGAGTTATTAACTGTTTAATATTTCAATCAAGTGAAAAAATGCATAACTATTCTATTTTAATATTTTAGTTTTGAATTTTTTTATAAAGTAATTTACAAAATCCTTTTAAAATATTATAATTTTCAAGACAATCGTTGTAAATCAACTTTCATTTTTTATTTATTATAATTTTCCTTTGAATTTTTTTGTTTTCTTCTAAGCCCAGAAACTTGTCACATACTTTATTAATCACATATATTAAATTTATCTAATTCCAACTAATCAATTTACCAGCTATTGCAATTTCTACGAAAGTAGCAACATATGCACATATAAGAAAAATATTATGATATGAAAACTATGAGTTTAAGAGAACATTAGAAAGTATTATCATATGAAAACTATGAGTTCAAGAGAACATTATAAAGTATGATTCATGGAATTGTTGTGAATCTAATCATATGAAAACTATGAGTTTAAGAGAACATTAGAAAGTATGATGGAATTGTTGTGAAATGATGGTGTACATTTATTGAAATTGATGGCGGAATATTTGGTATTTCAAAAAACTTTCGTAAGGTTCAACATCTCCATACATGCAACATTCTCTTCATCTCCTTTTTTAATATTATTTCTAAAGATATAATAATGGGTTTCATTTGCTTGGAGATCCAAATTATTCAAGTTATTGAAGCGGTATTTATGTTCTGTAGATTTCTTTATTATATCTTTCGGGGTATGGTATAACACATTCAATTTTGCTTTTGACTGGGTATTAGTTTGTCTTTGACCAAAAAATTATGATGCTTAGCCATAGTTTAACATTATGAATTCAATTTTTATTATTGAAATTTATTTATTTGTAAGGTGATTGGTTGAAGTCTTATTATGGGTTCTTTTAGTAACTCCCATTTCTATTGGTTAATAATTTTTTGTTTTTAATTTTATTTCTCTTTTATTTAATTTTTCTTTTTCTTTTATCCTATTATTTCTATTTTCATGAAATATAATTTTTTCCACATTGTTTTCAATTTAAAGTGACTTGTTATTATATTAAAAACCTATTTTAATAAATTTAATTATAAACAATTTATATATTAATAAAAAAAAAAACAACACACACATATATATAAATATAATATAATATATATATATATATATATATGTTAGTATAAATAATATTAGTAAAACACATTTCTTAATTTTTGGTGATGGCATTCAATAATACAATATTTTATTAGTTGATATCATTCATTTCCCTCCCCAAACTTATTAAAATGTGGATTACAGAAAAATTCCACTTCTCATTCATCGTAATCCCTCATAACCTCTCCATTTCAAAAAAAACATAATCATAGAATGCAAGTAAACATACATATCATAAAACTCCATACTAAAAGGAAATAAAACCAAAATCCATGGTCAACAAATGTCATGCCTCATACAGAATACACTCATGATTGTTTTTAATGAAACATTTCTTCAAGATACATTCAAGAATTTACCGATATATGATCCCTACCCCCTGTACTATGCATCGTTACATGCTAATGTTTGATTTCTATGATTTCTATCATTATAGAAAGTCGTTATAGAGTTTCTATTGAGATGGATGGTAACCATACTACCAAGATGGGAATTCCTAGGGTTAATGTGAAGTGATAGCTAACGAGTCAAAAGGGTTCCCTCTTGCTACTAGAACTATGGAGCTTACAACGATGTACTGTAGCGTAGTGTGTCATTTCTCTAAGACATTTAACCTCGTAAATAGGTACAAGAACACGCCACAGTGGTGTGCCTTAATTATTGGTCTACATGTCAGCCTTTTGATAAAAATAGCAAAGGGTAGCTTGAAATACATGGATCCTGAGATTAGTTGTCTCTAGGGATGTGTGCATTGCTTCAATTATGAGTAGGGAGTAGAGGATCCCAAAGCCACCGTGTTGAATTGGTTTTTTAAAGCATAATCTTATTGTCATGTTTTCGTGGTGAATTTATTGCGTAGAGTTTGTTTTGATTTGAAGTTCGAATCTTAACTACTGGCTTGCTATTGATTTATAGTTTACGTCATTAACTTTACTTTCTCTTTTATGGTGTATTTTGAAATTTAAGGTATAAAATTAATTGAAGCTTAATATATTTAATTAAAATTATATTATGTTTTTCTAATTAAAATTATATTTATGTTTTAATTAAAATTTTATATTTTTTTTTTTTAATTAAATTTTATTTTTGTTTTTTAAATTAGTTTTGATTATTTAATTTTGTTATAAGTGTTTTAGAGAATTAAATCTGTTTTTTAAAGATGCAAAATTTTTTTTAGAGTGAAAAGGATTTGATCCTTAGCTAGGCTAGTTTAATTCTAGTGTTAATAGGTCACTCTGGGAATACCGTGGGTTACCAAGGCCATGAAAAAAACCATAAATTGGAGTAAAAAAATGTTAAATAAAACATTACAACATTTCTACCATACTAGGGTGGAAAATTTTAAATTTTATTTTATTTTATTTTGATTAAGTCAAAATGTTAAAAATTACAAAATCTCTACCATATTGAACTACCATATTATACTAGAGCGCAATCATGCAAGGACTAGCTAAAAAGATAGAAAGAGAATTTGTCATTTAATTAAAATTTCATAAAATTTATGGTTTTAGAAAGTAAAGAAAAATTAGCTTTTAAAAAAAAAAAAGTAACTTTTAATCTAAGAGATAAACAACATTTCTATCTATAAAACTCATCCCAATATA
>APFE030256646.1:72935-93360 GCA_000404065.3 Pinus taeda
AGCTTGTGATAAACCCAATTTAAATAACTATAATTCATTAATATTTTTATTATGCTTTTTTCCGTACTGTTTTGTAATGCATCAGTTAAATATATATGAAAGTGGAAGCGTAATTGGGTTTGAATAAATCAGGTACTAAAATAAATCTCTCAGAAAATTAGTAGATACCATAGTTAGTTACTCTTGTATTTTGATGAATTTTTTATATAGATTTTTCCAATTCAAATTTATATTAGAGAATTGCTGAAATAAATTTCATTAAACACAGACCTAACCTAATTTAATACAATGATATTGGGGGCACTATAGTGTTAATTTGATACAATGATATTGGCACTATAGTGTTAGTGACTAAAGGTTTCAGTAAGCCTTTCAAGATTCTGCACCTGTTAGATAAAAAGGTGTTCAAATGCTGATACCACAATATTTGCTTTTTAATTTTACCTTGATTTATTAAATAGCTTCAAGAACAATCTTTAACTAAATGGAGAAATATCTTAAGTGACACTTGGATTGGAAATAAGGGTAACCCGCTTCCAGGTTCCCTGTGATCGAAGTCTGACAATTCGGGTTGTGGAAAAAGTTTAGAAAGTGAGGAAGTTTGCACCGGCAGAATGAAATAGATATATTTAATATATAATTATCATCACATTGATTATATATAAATATATAATAATATAGTTATAATAATATGTATTTTAAGTCACAGTCCAAGTCCAATTAAGTATTAAATGTGAAAAGACTTCCCCTTAAGAAATTATTATCACATTATTTTCATATATAGTTATTATATTATCTATTTTGTATATTCATTGTAATGATCAAATCTAATATTAAATTGATTATAAACCTGTTTACTCTGAAATATAATAATAATATATTAGTTATATTTTAAATGTCACGCCAGTCAAAACATTAAATGAGTAGAGAACCCCTCCGCTATGCAACTCTGAAACATCCATACATATTCATATATAATATATATATATATATATAATAAAATATTAAAATTTTGTTAAAGTTAGGCCAAGTAAGACCAAATTGTATATGAAACCCCTTTGTGAACAAGGGGCCCAAGAAAACAAAAATACGAAATTTGCGTAATGGTACCTCTTTATTACTGTTTTTTTAATAATAAACAAAGTATAATTATTTAAAATAGAATATCTAAATTATTAAACTCTACATTTTTCATATTAAATTGTAATAATGGACAATAAATCATTGAGTACAATTAATATTTCTAACTAAATTAACTAATTATGTATAATTATTCATGTTTTTATTATGTAAAATATTATGTTTAAAAAGTACATATGAACTGGGCAATACACATCACCCTCCTACTCTCTTGTAAAATAAATCTCTAAATTTAATAAACGTACTTATATACAAATAATCATTAAAATTGACCACTATTAATTTAAATATTTACCAGTCAAATTTAAGATTTAATTTATTTTTTTTACAATTTCAATTAACGGAATATTATATATATATATATAAAATCAAAATCAAAATCGTTATGCGTAACGCCAAATTCCAGGGCTGGTTGGATTATGCAGGAGTCGTGGAGTACAAGTTAGTGGTTGACATTGAGGTGGGCCATTACCGACCTGTTATAGACCAACAACATAAGAGACATGTATTGCCTGTCTCCAAAATGTGGGAATACAGAGAATGGAAGTGTCCAAAATGTGTGAATAAAAGCTCCGATTACCGTTCGTTGTCAGCTACCCCACCATCATCTCTCTCCTAATTTTCGAGTCGTCATATTCAAAGAGTTGGGATCCGGAGGAGTCGTATTGTGCAAGGTCGTGCTTGACATTGAGCTGGGTCGTAACCAACTTGTTGTGAACCAACAACACAACAAGCTTTCGATTAGGTCATCCCAAATCCTTTTAACATTTTTAAAGGTGTCCGACTCTATCCAATATGTTGTGGAGAAGCAATTTATTTTTTATCACACTAGTGCCCGAAAAGCAGCCAGCAGAACTGTGAATGACTGAATTCTTATCTGACAGGTGCATTCTCCGATCTCAGCAGAAAACATAGTGGAAAGGGTTTTCTTAAATGACCCTTTTCTTAAGAGAAAGGGGAGGAATTGCTTGCAAGGTTAAAAGTGACCGGAATTTGGGTAAAAAAATTTCAAAAAATCTTGTAGAGACAGTGTTTGAATCATGGTGAAAATGGATTCAGCACCATAAAAAACGTCTAAGACACCAAAAATTTTGAAGTTTAACAACTATAACTTGGATTTACAAAATTCTTTGCCGGATTTTCTCTAAATATAACCAGAATTTCCATAATTTCCTGGCTAATTAAACTAAAGCCATTAATTTGAACAGAGTTTATGAAAAGCCTGTAAAAGCCATAATTAATTTGGACAGAATTTATTTACCATATTAAATGTGGTTGGGCTATGTATGATTATAGTTATATTCTAATAGTAAGTATATACCACCCAACAACATTTAATATTCTATAACATGCTTAATATTGCTTACCATTAATTTAGGTCCAAGGCAAAGCAAAGCCACTGCAGACTCCCAATGCCTTGTCCAACAAAAAGATAAGTTGCCATTCCCATTGCCTGTGTTCAATAAAATATAAGTGGATTGTTGGTTCCAGCTATTGTCAATGCCTTGTCCAACAAAAAGATAAGTTGCCATTCCCAAAGCCTGTGTTCAATAAAATATAAGTGGATTGTTGGTTCCAGCGATTGAGTTATTGACATCGAGGGGGTTTTCATTTTATTTATATATAAAAGATGGCTTTTTTCATTTATTTATACATGTAATAAATTACTGTCATGTTTACCAAATGTATTTGTGTAAAAATGTAAAAGTAATATCTATATATATATAATATAAAATATAAGATAAAATTTTTAATTATAGAGATTTGTTTCTAATTTATTATGAGATTTTTAATTTGTAAGTAGCAATTGTTACTTATGATAATATCATGACTTATTAATGCTAAAGTTAGAAAAACTATAATTCATTTTATTTGCTCATATCACATTTTTTTAATTAATTAATTTAATAACTATTTTCAGGATAATTCTCAACTTTTGATTTGTGTGCATTATGAATATTCTAAAATATTTTATGGAGGTTAAATCCCTACTCTCCATTTTTTTCAAAGTAAGACTAAATCTATTATAGATACAAAAAAATAGTGTTACAAGAGGCGCTGACCTCTGTAGAAATTGTCTCAGAGAAATTACTTTGTGTTATCAAACAATGATTCAAAATTTAGACTACCCACGCGGGTAAACCAATCCAAAGAAGGAGAAAGCTGCCCACGCACGGGAAACCAGCTTATAATAATCATGTTTAAGAGATTTTCAATGAAACAAAACCCAAAAAAACCACGTAGCAGAGGACCTGATGACTAGGCACCTGACCACAAAAAACACCACAAAAAGACCAAAGAGGACTTGATGACTAGGCACTTGGAAAGAGAAATGAAGCTTGCTAGATGTCAGTAGGTGGCGGTGTCTCCTCCATGATGGACACCCGTAAGCATAAGGGTCGTCGTCGTCAGTATACTGTTGGCCACTGGTCGTGGCATCTCACTTCTTGTTGCCGTCTGGACTGTTCGTTCCTATTGCCACCTTCCCTTGACCCTCAGGGGTGTTACTCTTCTTGTGCAAAGCTTTCGCGCTGGAGCGAACGACTTCTGTTCTGTTCTGGCTGGTTCCACTAGCTTCCATTCTGTTCCGAGCTGTTCTAGGCTGGTCCGCCTGCGAGTTGTCCTGCCTGCTATCGCCCATCCTGTTCTGAATGATGCTGGCCGAGGCAATGGTGCATTGAGGTTCCTACCTAAAGGTAACAGAGACAGTGGCGATTATACAGGGGTGATCCAGGGTGCATCTGAAATGGAATTGGGTGGAGTGCGAGGGGTTCAGCATTAGCTCGGTGTCGGTTTGAGGGTACTGGGTTTCCTCCAAATGCCTTTGGCCAGCTTTTTGGGCATTCGCTCTTCCACTTCAAGTGTTGGGATAGTGACCCCTGCTTTGAGAAGCAATCGAAGGCCAGGATGAATCTGCCTTTGTCGAGTTAGACGGGGACCGTGAGGGAGGGCGAATTGCTCTCCCTCGACTGCTTCCTTGGCGACTTCTCATTCTATGCCGGAAGTGAGGCATATTGACAGTGCTCTGGGAGCTTGGAGGGGCTGGAAATGGGGTAGAGTGGCTTGAGAAGATAGGGGAGTGAGGAAAACGGGTGCTAGTGGCGGAATTGAGGCCTGGAACAACAATTCTGTAACAGTAGACCAGGTTATGGGAGAAATGGGCACCTTCAATTAGCTTGATGCAGCAAAGAAGCTGATAGTGTCACCCCATAGCTGTTCTGGAGCTTGGCTGAGCCGCTGTAGGAGAGCAATTGCAGGCGAGAGGAGGCAAAGCAGGGGGAGATCGTGGGTTATTCTCCATCTTAAGGTCTAGAACCAGAAGTAGGTGGCCTCAACTCTCTCCCTCCATTAATGGTTTTTTGTTTTCTGGTTGCATTAAAACGCCATTAATAATGGCGGTGGGTGTCTCGTTGGCAGTGCGGAAGACCATGTGGCCATACCACTTGCTCGCCCAGATGGTCATTGTCGCGATGGCGCTATTAATCACTCGCATTTGGGGATTCTGCATCTCTTTGCACTAGATTGATGCATTCCTGTAGATGAGAGTTGTCACTTAGAATGTCAATCGGTCCAACAATTAGAACTTGATCACTACTCACCCCTAGATTTGCTAGGAGATCTGCCACTTTATTGATTTCCTATTTGGTGTGTTGGAAAGTGATAGCTCTATTACTTATAAGCCACTTTTCAATGAATTCTAAACACTCCGCTAATCTCCAGCTACTTGCAACCTTGTAGGTGTGGGTACCTTGGAGAATGCGGTTGACTATGGTTATAAGGATTTGTGAGTCTCCTTCAATTGGTATAGGGAAAAAACCATGTTTCTGGGCCAAGCATAGGCCTTGCCATAGTCCTTCCAATTTCGCTGAGTTGTTTGTATCCCATCCTATCGATCCATAGAATATTAGGTGAGGAATGTTGTCATGATCCCTGAATATTCCTCCATAACCTGTGTTACCTGGATTGCCTTTAGAGGCTCCATCAAAGTTTAGTCATACAATTCCATGGGGGGGAGGTCGCTAATGATTGGAAGCGAAGTTACTTTGAGTGTTGTTGCAAGGGTGCTTAATGATCTGGGAGATATAGAGGTTCCAGTTCTCCCATATGGTCTTCTCTTGAGGGTGGGAAAGTCCTCTTCCTTCCAGTTCTGAAGAGTTAAGGTTTCTTGTGGATTGATGCAAAAGCTTTTCCATAAGGTATCCAAAGGAGTGTATTGATTCTTAAATATTCTTCTATTTCTTTCTTTCCATAAAGTCCAAACAAGTAGGTTTGGGATAATTTTCCAAAGTGAATTTAGTAGCCTACTTTTGTGAGGCTCTACTATCCAATTCCGGATCGTATTTGTGATGTCTTCTGGTATTCTACCCTTTTTTTGGCATCTGAATTCAATTTTTTCCCATAGTTTGATGGTAAGATGACATGTGGTCATAAGGTGTTGGATTATCTCTTCCTATTGGCTACAATTGGGGCATCGAGAAGGCCCATTGAAGCTTTTCTTCTTCAGATTGTCCCAAGTGAGAATCCTTTTGTGAAATAGCAACCATAGAAACGTTGATACCTTAGGCCAAATACCGGGAGACCAGATTTTCTCCCATATTGGGTCTTTTCCATCCTGCTGGCTCATCAAGATATTGTACACTTATTTTGTGGTAAAGGTCCCACGTGGTGTATATCCCCAACATAGGATGCCCTTCTTACCTGAGAAACTGATTTTCCTATTCATGATTTCTGTATCCGGTGCATTATGAATTTGCTCTGTTCCTTGTCTGAATATCTGAGCTGCAGTGAGCCATTGCCTATATCCTTGATTAAGGTATGAGGTCCAATGCTGATTCACTGTTTCCTTCTGTTGCATTTCCTATTCCTCTATTTGTGGAAGTTGAAATTTATTGCTAAGCCTTGGTATTTGATTCCAAGAGTCCATCCAGAATTGGGCATTGCTGCCATCTCTGATTTCCCAGAAACTATGTTGTTGTACCATGTTTCTATGTTGTTTTGCTGCATTCCAGATAAGAGATCCCTTTTCAATGGGAAGGAGTCTAATTAATTCATCTGGGGGTTTGTTGTGTGCATATTTGGTAGTCCACAGAGTTGCCCAAGGTGTTTGCGGCATTGATAGCCATTTCCACCATATCCTAGCTCCCATGTTAGAATTGCTATGTTGAGGGTCTCAGAGGCCCATTCCTCCATATTTTTTAGGGAGGCAAACTGTCGTCCATTTACCCAATGCCCATTTTCTATTTTGGCCTAAGGATCCCTAAAGAAAGTTATGTTGTAGGTTTGTGATACTTTTAAGCACCAACTTTGGGGCTGCTAACACAAAGAAAAGATAAAGAGCATCGATTGTAATGTGGCTTTTACCAAAACCATATGGCTAGCAATGTTGAGGGCTCTATAAGTCCAAGAAGAAAGGCACCCTTCAAGCTTTTCGAGGAGCAACTGCCATGAGGCATGTTTGATGGCAGAGTCGGTCAAGGGTGCTCCTAAATATTGGGATGGAAGAGAGGCTTTGGAGAACCCAAGGATACAAGATATAGAGGATTACGTGAGAGGGGGCTATGAAAGAAGATAATTTGGGATTTAGCGGTGTTGATGCTGGCTCCAAAGGCTTCCGAGTACTCATTAAGCAGGGATTTAATTTTGAAGGCTTCTTGAATAGAAGAGTGTCCAAATAGCATATTGTCATCCACAAATTGTTGATGAGTAAAAGAAGGAGAGCCATGGATGGAGATTCCTTTGATCTGCTGAGTGTGTAGAGCATTCTTTATTAGACGTCCTAGCCCTTCAGCCATTAGCACAAAGAGAAAAGGAGAGAGAGTATCTCCTTTTCATATGCCTCTTGAGGGCTGGAAAGGGTGAGAGGGAATACCATTCACTAGGATGGAGAAGAAAGAGGAAGAAATCATATTCATTACCCATCTGACCCATGTAGGAGAGAAACCAAAGGCTATGGGCATTCTCTCCATGTAATTCTAGCTTAATTTGTTGAAAGATTTTGAAAGATCAATTTTGAGAAGCATACCTTCTTTTTTGCTATGCTTTAAAGAATGGATTATCTCGTGAGTGAGAATGATGCTGTCAATAATTTTCCATCCTTCTACATATCCCGATTGTTCTGGCAATATTAACAGGGGTAATAATGGTTTCAGGCGATAGGCTATAACTTTGGATATTACCTTGTAGATAACATTGCATAGAGCTGTTGGTATGAATTTATTTGGAGTCAAAGAATGCTCTTTTTTGGGTATGAGTGCTATGAAGGTAGCATTTAAAGATGGAAGCATCCAATGCAGAGTTTTCTTCTACCACTTGCCAAACATCCATTTTTATGAGGTCCCAGAATCTGTGAAAGAAATTAGAGGTGAATCCATCTAGTCCGGGAGCTTTCCCCTCTTTGAGTTGATTCATGGCAGTTTCAACTTTCGAAAGAGTAACAGGTCAGAGAAGAAGTTGATTATGATCCTCCATGATAATTTTGGGGATATGCTGGAGGATCCTTTCTATTGCGGGTTGTCTGTTAATTTGTGGTTCTTGATGCACGCTTTTGAAATGATAAAGTAGTTCTCTTTCAATGTCCTCGTTTTGTTCCATCCTTTCTCCCGGCTAAGTCTGGAGTTGAGAGATGTGATTGTGCATCCTTCTTTGAATGGTGGTGTAGTGAAAGAATCTTGTATTCCGCTCCTCCTCTTTTAACCACCTTACTCTAGATTTATTCCTCCAGAGGGTCTCTTCTTGCTTTCTTCTTTCATTTAGTTGCTTTTGTAGGCTTTGTTCTTTTTTAGTTAAAGTTTCTACTCTACCACATGTTATTATAGTTTGTTGGACTTCCTTCATTTCTTGAGCCAAATCTTCTTGGGCTTGGAAGATATTTCCATAGGTCGTTTGATTCCAATGTTTGATATGTGCTTTGAGCTATTTGAGCCGTTGTTGAAATTGGTACATTTCTGATCCCTCTAGGGGTTTGAAGCTTTTCCAAATAGAGGTAACCAATTGACTGAAGTCCGGGTGGGTAAGCCAGAATTCTTCAAAACGGAAAGGTCTTCTGGCTTGGTTGCTAGGTCTTTGCCATTGTAGTGATATGGGCCAATGATCTGATCTTGAAAGTGGCAAAATTGAGGCAGTGAAGTCTCCCCTTATATGAATTGCATTGTTAGATATCAAAAATCGATCCAACCTTGAGGCAATTTGCTGTGAACCTGGTCTTTTATTGTTCTAGGTATAAATTCCGTTGTTGAATGGTAGATCTATGAGCCAATTATTTTGCATGAAGTCCTTAAAATGGCTGCTTTCCACTTCTAGTCTAGTTTGGCCACCACCCTTTTCTTCCATCTTAGTGATCATATTAAAATCCCCTCCTGCAATCCACAAAGGATGGGTTCTGGTTGAATTGATCCTTTCAATTGTGCTCAATAGAGATAGTTTGTTTGCCCGATCCTGAGGGAAGTATACATTGGTGAGGCGTCCATGTATATTGGTTCCAATAATGTGAAAATTTTCTTGAATGAGATTATGGTTCGCATGGAAGTCAGTGAGGGAAACTGCTTGGGTGTTCCATGCTATTGCTAGTCCTCTTGAAGCTCCTGAACCATCTACTTCCATCTATTGGCTTCCTGGACACGCTTTTGCTAGAATGGTACCTATGGTAGTACTGTTACATTTCGTTTCTTGCTGTATCATGTTTCTCCTGCCGTATCATGTTTTTTATCATTCTGTATTTCACAGGGCTATTTAACCCTCTTAAATTCCAAGATGTGAGCTTCATGATTCAATATTAGGTAACAACCTGTAGTAATTTGTTAATTTGGAGTATCTTCCTGACTCCACCAACATTTCCCCAATGATGATGGTTCTTTGCAGGTCTGTCTTTCTTCTTCTTTTCTTGCTATCCTTGGGAATATTTTTCCCATCCCAGCGACTGCTTGGCTGCATCCCTAGTGTTCACTGCTAGTGCGCTCGAGAGAGGATCACCTCCAAGCTTTCTAGTGGTTTGTCCTAGATTTTATCAAACTCTTTCCGTTTGCAAGCTTTCCCAAGACTGAATATGTCCAGATCCCCAATGTCAATACTTTCAGGCTCTTCTTCCATATGTTTGGTTTCACCACTTTCTGCTAGAAAATCAATTGGACGGATTGGTTCTTAGTAAGAGATGGCCATTTCCATACCATTGAGTGGCAATTCGGATTCCTTGGTGGGTTTGGGTAAAGGGTTATTCATGGTTTGAGAGGGCTTTGGATTTTTCCGAGAGGTTGAGGGCTAAATGATTGTCGATGACCAGAGAATATTATCATTATGGGTAGGGGTTTCAACATCTTTTGAGGCGGACGAAGCTAGGATATCAAAGCTATTATTGGTGGAGGTAGGGTTGAGTTAGTTGTGGGAATTTTGGATCTGAAAGCGGGTTTTTTGTGATGTTTTTTCCTGGTATTGGCTTTGGTGAATCCATCCTCATCGGTTTTTTCAAGGGAGGTTTGGGTGTGGGGAGTGCCATTTAGGGGACAATCACAGAAAATATGACCATGTGCATTGCATTTTCTACAACGAAAGGGAACATGTTCATATTCTATTGGTTGAGTCCATTCAAAATCATCGTGATAGAGACTTACTGAATCCGGGAGTGCCTTGTCGAGATGCATGCAAACATAGATGCGAGCATAGGAGGTGTATCTTTGTAGCTTCATTTCTTCGACTATCTTGATGAAGTCCCCAAGACCATTTCTAATGTCTTTTAGAGATTCTTCATCCCAATATTATAGGGGAAAGGAATACAGGTGGATCCAGACAGGCGTCCAACTAAAATCTTCTTTGTCTAGATTGAATCTTTCTATCCAGTCTCTGAGATACAAGCTGACGGAGTTGAAGAAGTAAGTACCACCGTCTTGGACTCTATTGTGGTCTTCTATGTTGTTGAAGACAGCCGTGAAGAAGCCTTTGGGTCTGAGTTGCAGGGTAACCTGGCCCTTGGGTTTCCATTTGGCTGCAACGCATCCTTGCAGGGCTTTCTCTATTGGTCAGAAGCCAATAAATTTCCCTATGAGGGCGTGGTCCTTCATAAATTGGATTTTGGCATTGATCCTATGCCTAGGTAGTTCTATCTCGGGTCTCTCTGCTGCAATGGGCTTGCAGGTGGCTGAGGTAGCTTTGGGGATCTCACTGTTCAATGCTGGATTATCTTGCTAATGTGTAAGAGGCAGTGCCTCTGCATCCTATGATGTTTTTGAGTCTCTTGTTCAGTTGTGTCAGTCTGCTAAACTTTGTTGGTGGGCTCTGTCATGTTAAAATCCTGTTCAACCTCATGTTGAATCTGTTTCCTGCTGCTGCCACTTGGGGAAGGCTCTGTAGCCTTCCTTGGAGGGGGACCCATATCAGTTGACCCAAAAGCTAGGTTTTACGGCTGCTAGAGGAGTTAAGAGTCTAGGTCTGATGTTGTTCAGAGATGGTCAGGTGCTATGGAGCTCATCCGAAACCCCAATGGCCAAGTCCCTTGGATTGTAAATGAAAGCATAAATCCCTACCCTCCATTTTATAATTATTAATAATCTAATTAAATTGCTACCATCTACCTAATAATTATTGATAATCTAATTAAAATTATGGAAACTCCATTCCAAAATAAACATGCCAATAGGCTAAAAACCACTTACCTTTCCATACATACTTTCAAATGAACCATTGAGAAAAATCACAAGGTATAAGAAAAAGGTTTCCATATTTGGTATAAATTAAAAGAAATTGACCTCACATTATCATCAAACCTTTTAAAAACAAAATTGTTATAGAAAATAGTCATAACCAATCATAGAAGTATATTAGTATAGATCCATATCTTAAACACAGATCTAGCAAGCCCAGAGAGATTAAATCTTTAGAGTTTAAAGCTTGCACTTCAAGAGATTTGATCTCTCTGGGAGCTTTAAAGATTCTAGTTAAGAAAGATCTATATTGTCAATACTATCAACATCGATTATGTAACTTGCAAGAATTGAACCTAGATAGGAAATATTCTATTTCAAAACCCTTTTGAGAACTTGAATTGTGTAGACTATACATGATTTTCACACGTTATATATACAAGAATTTATTTCTTCCAATTATATATATTATATATATATTATAGTATATATATATTATATATATAGATATTTATTTAATACTAGTATAAATATGTTTTTTATAAAACATGTTATTATTTAAAATGTTTTTTGTTATCAATATTATTTTTAATGCATGGTTTATATTAATTTATCTTTACATTATCGAAATATTTTATTTATATATATTTTTTTTTTTTAAAGTTTTATTAAATTATAATATTATATTATGAATTATATATTAAAAATTAATCCTTATTTATAAATATATAAATATTGAAATTTTAGAAATCATAAAAATATTAGTGATAATATTATAATTTTATTTTTTATTTATTTATTTATTAATTTATTTATTTATTTTTTTTAATATAGTTTAAATTTATATTATTATTGTTAATGTACAAAGATACTTATTATTATTATTTTATTTGTTTGTTTGTTATATGCAAATATGAACCTCTCGATTAGAGTGAGTTTCCAATTATAATTTAATTTAATTAATTAAATGGTTTATTATGTAATATTTTAGTTATCAAATATAGGTAAAATGATTAACCCATCATTATAAAATGTAATTAACTCATCATTATAAAATGTAAATATTAATAGTGGTAAATTATATTTTTAGTTGATATAAAATTATATTATTTCATATAGGTTGCAAAATATTCTATTTATAGTAAGGAGTGAGAGTGAAATATATTTACGAGGTTGGTCTAATTCTTTGTACTAGTTGTGATATTAACAAACAAACACACAAGAATAGTGAGAGAGAGATTATTGATAGTTTTGAAATAATTTTAATTAAAATTGATGAAACATGTATATTCACTTTTTTATTTATTACTTTATATTGAGAATATTTTATTTTTATTTTAAAAGGGACATATGTTAACTAGAGCTTGAGCATAGAAGGACTTACACATCTACCTCATAATGGGCTATAGAATACGCCTTTGGTGCTAGTGGACACAAAAATGTCATTAAAAATAAATAATAACCATTGATATAACTATAAAGGAAATTTTAATAAAATCTCATAGAAAATAATTAATAACTAAGAATACAACTATAAAAAAATTCTAAATTAAGAAATTTAACTCCTAATAAATTTATTAATTTTGGTAAAAAATCTTATTTCATTTTTTCATAAAATATAATTAAAATTATTATCGTCATTATAATTTTTTGGATGTAGTGTTGTTAGAACTCCATGGAAATGCATTCAAATTTTTTATTGCTTCTTTTATTATTACTTACAAACATTAGTATAATCTCATCTTGCTCTTGTTTTTTTCTCTTGTATTATGTTCCTATAATGGCTTTGCAAAACCTCTTTTTGTAAACCAACTACATTTTGACCTTGTTCATAGTGGTTCAACACATACTCGTTCAACACTTTATTTCATGACACTCTTCATAGTGGTTCAACACTTGATTTCATGATGATTTGTCTCTATTCCCCCTTAGTCCAAGCTTCAACGTTTTTGACAACATATGGCTAAGTCTTGTGATACCCTTGAGTAAATTTGAATTTTGGTGTTTCTAGTCTTTGTGTAAACTCCTACTTGTAAAGTTTCAAGCATTGACCTTTGACTAGGAGAGGTAACTTCTTTTCTTCAAGAGTTTCCATCTTCATAGTTCCATTTCATATACTCTCTCTACTTAATATATAAATTATCACATACTAAGTTCCCTCAATGAATTACAAAGGTTACGAGGTACCGAAAAATTTCTTTTCTCTTTTTACTAGTTTGAAAATAAGTTGTAATACCACTTTATCACATATCCCTACTTAATTTATACTAAACACACTTGGACAAACTTGATTTTAATATCTCACACATTTTTTCAAACACTTTACATATGAACATTTCTTCAAATACTTTATGTGCAACCAATTAAGTGGCATTTTTCTTGTAGACAAATTTCCAAACATTTGTATGAAATAAAATAAGAAACATTGCTTTGATTCCATTTGTAAAATACTAACTGAAATATATCACTCAATCATGCAATTTTTGATTTTTGTCCTTGAGGTATTTTATAAAATAGTTTGTATGTAAATTGTAATAAAACACCTTCAACACATTTCTTCAAATGCTTTGCATGCAAATAGACATAGAGCAACTATAACATACTATCATACAACAATGTTAACATAGAAAAACATTATCCCCATCCACAAAATAATATTTTCATTGGGTCATTTCATCAAATAGTTTGTATGCAATAAACGATTAAACTATTTACGCATTTCTTCAAACACTTTGCATGAAACTAATATAGAAACTTCCCTAGGGAATATCTCTTGAACTATAACAATCCAACTTCTAAAAATTGAACCAAATGATTGATGGGAGTTCCCCTCACTATGGTCCAATTTTCAACCTCTGGAATCTCCCAAATGAAAATTTATAGCAGAAATTCCAACATGACATGTTTGATGCACGATTTTATTAACACTTATGAAGCTCAACATCCTCTTATCGCATATCCTAAAATATCATGATCCAAGATCTTAAGGTTGGACTAGATGACTAGTAGGATTTCCTCTCATTATGGTCCAATTTTAAGATTTTGGAACCTCCCATAAGAAAATTTATAGCAGAAATACCAACATGACCTAATATCTAATAGTTGGACCAGATGATCAACAAGATTTTCCCTCATCACGATCCAAGTTTTATCTTTTACAACCTCCCAGAAGAAAACTTATAATAGAAATTCCAATATGACCTCATTAAAAATGCATTTAGGAAGCCCATCCTCCTCTAATCATATTTATTAAAATTTTGCAACCCAAGATCGAAAATAGGACCAATGGATTAGAGGCATTTCCCCTCACTATGGTCCATGTTTCAGCTTCTAGAACCTCCTAGAAGAGACATTATATTAGAAATTCCAACATGACTTATTTAAAGAAGAATTTAGGAAGCCTATCTTCCCCAATTAATGTTGTTACAAAATTTAATACATATAAAACATTGCAACCAAATAGCATAATAGCTATAGACATGGTAAATTTGTTGAAGTGTAAATGCATGTGCATATAAACTTGTTGCAAAGAGAAATTAAATAACTATGCATGTCACTGAACCATCCATGCCAAAAATGTCATTAACACAAATAAATATTTATCTATTGCATCCCAAAAAATACTAAAAACTAAAGTAGGGTGAGCCATGTTTGATCCCACCATAGGCTTAGTTGTTATCACAACTCACCAACCTAATGCTATATCTTCATGCCTTGAGGAGAAGCTAACTCAAGGATATTTCACATTTTTAGATTCATACCAGATTTTAGCACCAAATGTGAAGGGCATTCTCCTTCACAAACACAAGAAAACTCACTGATCATCCTTTCCATCTTTGACTAGGGCTACATTCATAAAAATACCATGTAGTTCTACACAACACATGAGAGTCATTTCTTGATATCTTAAGTCCCTTGGCCCTCCCCTATTCAATTATCTATGTGCAAGACACAACCATAACCATTCCCAATTCTTAAAGCCATCTAGTACAAGGAAAAAAGTAGTTCAACAGATTCATTTCCTGTCACATAAGTTGTCACTCACAAATCTTAGTCGGTCATATGGTTTGAACCCCTCTATGTTCTGTCACCAATCCTTTTTCCAGTTCGAATTTTATAAGTGAAAGAGATATATGTATGGGAGAGTAATAGAAGAGAGAAAAATTAGAACCTTAAGAACCAAGGAGAAGAACCCCTTGTTTGCTCCTCCCTCTTATTTTTATAATCACACCTTGATCCTTCATCTTACCAACCTTTCAACTTCTCAACAAGACTAACCATCACATCGAAGGGGAATACTCACCCAAGGTATAATTTCTCTCTTTAGTCAATTTCCCTTCCTCTTAAAAGCATCATAATCTAATATTGTCCATTTCTTTAGCTACAATTTTTTTTTATTAATAAAAGTAAACATGACATCATACAATACAATTTGACATATGAACATCAATGTTGGAACACTAACATTATATGTTCTTAATTACATTACAAAAACTGGGGTAATGAAAGGGGTCTCACAATCTCCTCCTCCTTTAAGGAACATCGTCCTCTATGTTCTACTATCTTTAAAACCATTCTATGCAAAGGAAGGGATATGCCACTTTGATATCAATAAAATTTTACATGTCTTTAGTTGCCACTTCAAGAAACACCATTCATTTTTCATGGAATCTTTACTTTTAGACCTCATAGCATTCCAACATATCCCTACATGGTTATCCATTGCTTCACAAGGCTTCCATAGAGAACAAGCTCAACTCATTATTTTCTTGTACACACCCAATGCATTCATGATCCCAATGAGTATGCACATGAATCTTTCAAAACCAATTCATTCAAGTTTCCCCTTCCTTGCAATCACACACCTTTGAATTTCATGAATCCGCTTCTCTGCCTCCCTAGTCCCTCAGGCGGTCCATTCCTTTGTAAGGCTTCCTCGCAAAGGAAGAGTCTCAAGACTTAAGGAGTCTTACAACAAACACATCCCTTTGGCTTGCTCTAAATAACAAAAAACATTTGTCATAACATAACTCAAGGTGATTGATGTATATCATAGGCTTCAAATGTCACTCCAATGGCCTTGATCCTAGGATTTTCAGCTTCACAACCATCATCTGTCCTTCCTGGATAGATAATCATCTCACTTATATCAAAAGAATTCAATTTCTATGAGATTGATCTTATTAATTTAAATAAAATATTCTTCCTTATTCTTTTATTTTCAAAACATGATTCATATAGGAATCATATTTCATAAATATGAGATTCATGAAGTTTGACCCTTACATATGGTAGTACTCAACCTTCATTATCATAACCAAGGCCATTTCAACTGTAATATGTACTTCCAATAAGCCAATCAACAGTAAGTGTTCATGCCTAAAATATTTTCATTGCAAGATTTATAACATCTTTTGAAGTGATCTTAGAATTATTATACACATAATAATTTAATCACTTTCAATTGGTTTGAAAGTAAATTGAAATGAAGTTGTCATTGATTATTTATTTGCCTCACAATTCTTATAACCATTCCATAATGCATTCAAAAATTCATTCCAAGAACCAAAGAGTCAAAAATAAAAGATACATATCTCTAAATTCATGAGCAATTAGCTTCCACTTTGTTTTGTAGGATGAGGGATCCATGCCACTTATTCCACTACTCAAAATTTATTCAGAACTATTAGAATATATTTCCTTTCATGACATTAAATCATGCAACTGATTGTCTCACACAAGCATGCATGCACTCAATGCACTAAGCATATGTACCATCATGGTTAATAATATGAGTGTCATGACCAAATCATGCTACAATAACTCATGGATGCATCACAAAGATTCTATAGATATTTACACACGAAAGGCTTCTTACCTTTGTCATAACCAACTATTAATGAAAAAATTTCTTCCATATATCAACAATTCCATCCATTTTTCACATTAACTAGGAAAAACCAATCCTTCAATTACACGTTCCTTACCAACAAACTCAACATTACATGATAAAATAACTTGTCTCAAGATTCAAAACTATTGAGCCAATACTCATGGACTCATGAGCACAATTTTAGTCCCTACATTTGATTCATACCTCTCAGATTTTCATGCATTTTCTCAATGCATTACCAAACATATTTGATCTCATGAGTGCATTTTTCAGTCATTTAATCCTTTTTCAACATGGTAGCTTAATGCATGCACACATTGTTAAGATTTTACTAAATTATTTTTTGCTGACATTTTTGTACCTCAACCATACCCCTTCTTAAGATTCATGCAATACATGTATTAATTTGAAAAATAAAAGATATCAAATTCAAGTGAAAATAATTATTATCCAATTCCTTTACCTTTTTACCTTTTCTTGCTACTTGTCCTACTTACTTGACTACCATCACATGCATTTCAACTAATATATTTTTAAGGAGTTTATCTTCCTTTTTAGCATACTTGATTTTGCAACATTCAATGGCCTCTAGAATGATCTCAACCTCACATATTAGTCACAAGTCTACCATTTTATCTAATTATACACAAGTTTCAATGAATATTCATAAAGGGCATTTGCACTATGTATCCAATTTTTATATTCAGACAATACCTTCAATCTTGCACACAAGCATGTGCATATACCTCTTGTCAAGCATGTGCCATATTTTCATGTATTCCATGCTATTCATATACGTTTATTTTTAAATTTAATTTTGATTCTCTCTTGTTTTCAATCATTCACATGGCAAGTCTTCTAAGCATAAACATAAGCACACTACTTTCTTTCATGTGGTAGTTAACAATAGTAGATCACTTTTGCACACTTTCCATATGAACACTCCATGTGACATGGAATTCATTAGGTAACCTTACTGTATTTCCAAAAACATAACAAGTACGATTTTCTATTTTCTTACCATTTACATATTCATATTATTTTTATAAATAAAATATATCATCTAATCAAATTTTTTAGTTCAGGGAAACTCCCTTCTTAAGCCATTTTCATGGCTGTGACTTCATTTTCTATCTGGTTCATGTTGACTTAGTCAAGCCATCAAATGATCCTACATCCACATATTCCCTCTAATTTAACTCTGCAAGGTAAGCTTCCAAGATAATTAGGAATTCACATAAAAAGCTTGGTTAAACACTTTGAATATGAATCTCACTATCTAGATGGTTTATCAGCTGCCCTATAATAGAAAACACCAATCAGGTTTATCAATTATACCTACAACAAGCACCATGTTGTTTATTAGTGATTTATTAGTAGTTAGAACCATAATGACCCACTCTTTACTCTATGTTCATTCAAAGGGATTACCCAAGTTTTAGTTTGGATCACTAGTACAAAAAGGCTAATTAGTTATTAAAAAACGACTAAAATTTGCATATAAATGACCATTTTTCAGCTAGTGACCAATTGTGCTAATTTACAGATCTTATAACGTGACCAACTTTTAGTTGTTTTTAGCTTAGTCATTAATTGGTTGTCTCAATTTTATCTTCTAGTAGTATATTTAGTCATAAATTTGGTCATTAATTGTCGTAATTAATGACCAAATATACAACAAAATATATTACTATATGATTACCTAAGAAACCAATTCATGACCAAAGAAATATGACCAAAATGTTGGTTGTGTTATAAGATACTGTAAATTAGCTACTAATCGTCATATATATGCGAATTTTAGTCATTGTTTAAAACCAATTAATGACCAAAGAAATATGACTAAATTTTGGCCGGGTTATAAGATATTGTAAATTAGCTACTAATAGTCATATATATGCAAAATTTAGCCATCCTTTGTAATAAAAAATTTATCATTTGTAGTAGTCATTTATATTTTTTTGGTAGTTTCATATTCATTATGTAAACAATTGATATAGTAGTTTCTATTCATTTAATTAAATTTCTTTAATAATCATTATAAATGACTAGTTTAGTCATTTATTCATCCTTGTCACATTCCTTTGATTTCGCGCTTCTCTAGTCATGAGGGTTTTGTAAGCAACACATTGAGTAGCTTTGTGTCCAAAATTATGACATGGGAAACATTGACCATTAAAGAAGTTCCTGTGATTATTGAATCTACTGACCTGGTGATTGTAGTTTCTATTGATATTTATCTTTGAAGCAAATTGAGTACGATTTACTTGAGGTTGATTGTGGCTTTTGTTCATCCTTGAATTAAATTGAGCCTTATTTACCTGGTGATCTGCTTTATGTGTTTGCTGTCGATTGTCAAACTGTTCACTGCTCTTTGCTGCATCAAGGTAGTTTTTAGTGGAGTTTGACGACTTCTGAGATTGAGATGCTTCTTTAGTATATCCAAGACCTGTCTTTATCAGAGGATAATACTACACTTTGATAATTTCATTTAAGTTTTCTGATCCTTTAGCAAATCTAAGATTGAGAGCTTTTGTTTTCTCAAGATCCTTTCTTAGACCCACAATTTCACATTCTAGTTTTTCATTTTGTTTTTATCTTTCAGCAAGTTGGTATGTCAAGGTATCTACAATCATATTCTTTTTTTCTAAACAGATTTTGAGTTTAGAGATCTCTTCATAAAGGTCATCTTCATTTAAAGCATCCAAAAAATCATCATCTTCATAAGCCATCATAAGTCTATAGTCATTACTATTTTCATCTTCATCACTATTTGATAAACCATTGCTATCTTCATGAGTATAGTAGCTCTTTTTACTTACACTTTGTTTTCTATTCCATTTTGCAGATTCCTTTTCTTTATCATATTTATCTTTATGAGGACATTTGGTATCATAATGATCGACTCTACCACAGGCAAAACATTTGAAGGGTAGTTTACCTTTGAATATTTCGGAACCTTGTTGAAGCTTCTTGACAGAGTTTACTTCCCCCTCCCTTTTCTAAAATATGTCCTGATTCATTGAGTTCTTCTTTTCCTTTTGCTAAAGCTTTAAATGCGGCTTCTCCCATATCTGATGGACCTCCTTTTCTCATCTCAAAGGCAATTAAGATTCCGTGAAACTGTGTCATAGTAATAGTCTGTAGATCCTGGTTTTCTTCTATGGTAGATACTTTTCATTCAAATTTAGTAGATAAGGATCTTAAAAATTTTTCAACTAAGGTAACTTCCTTTATCTCTTCACCTAGATTCTTCATGCAATTAACAACCTCATCTATACATAAGAAGTAACTAGCTATACTTTCATCATTGTGTATATTGAGAGTTTCATATTGAATTCTGAGAGTTTTCAATTTAGCACGTTTTACCTGAGAATCTCCTTCGTAGCTTAGAATGATTTTGTCCCATATTTCTTTGGTTGATTTGAGTTGCATAACTTTGACAAACTCTGATTGTGACATACTTCCCAATAATGTATTGACATCATTGGCATTGGTTTCATATTTCTTTTTACTTTTCGTATATGTAGGAATTGCTGATGGAAATGTATATCCTCCTTCCACAATTTCCCAGAAATTTGTTCCAAGAGATTGAAGATAGGTTTTGGTTCTTACCTTCCAATAAATGAAGTTGCTTTCATCAAATATTGGTGGTCTGATGGATCCCCCACTTTCTTGATTACTCATGATGATGGATCTTCCTTTAAGCGATCAAGCTTCTTTTGAAGGACCTACTCTGATACCAATTGTTGGAAATAATATT
>APFE030256646.1:105924-117819 GCA_000404065.3 Pinus taeda
GTGCCAAAGCATCCAATACGATGGACCAAAAACCATCATGTCGAATACCATGGACCGAAAACCATCACGTCCAAAAAAACATGTGTGAAAATCATGCACAAAACCATAGGTGGATCCGCCAAACCTAACATAGGGTCCAAAACCAAAATTTTCTGGGGCGCTGCCCTGGACCCCATAAAGTGGGGTTACGGGTGCCCTTCAAACCCCATGTTAACTACGTGGAAAGAATATAACACAACCCAACATTCTCCCACTTGTTGTTTTCTTTCCATAGGGGCCCACAAGAGAGCTTAGTCATTTTCTCAGCCCGGAAATGCCCATTGTCTCTCTACACCAAGAGAACTTCTCAGAGCTCCTAGATTTTGTCAATGCATTTGCAGTATTCTTCACAGTGTCCACCTTTACCAGCAACACCTTTTTGTCTTCTATCATATCCCTCACAAAGTGATACTGAACATCAATGTGTTTTGTCTTTGAATGATATGCAGGGTTCTTTGCCAAGAAAATTGCACTTTCGTTGTCACAGTTTATCCTTATAGCTTCCCGTACTAACCCCATACTTGAACACAATCTCTGCAACCAAACTACTTCTTTGCTTGCATGAGTGGCTGCCATGTATTATGCCTCTGTAGTTGATAGTGCCACTACAGATTGTTTCTTACTCATCCAACTGACTGCACCTCCAAATAGGTTAAACACATACCCACTTGTAGATCTTCTTTGATCCAGATCTCTCACCCAGTATGCATCAACAAAGCCACAAATATCCAACACTCTGTCCAATCCTGGTCTTCCTTTGTAGCACAAACCATAATCACTAGTGCCACGCAAATACCTGAAAAACCGCTTCACTGCTATCCAGTGCTCCTTCCCTGGTTTTGACATAAACCTGCTCAATACTCCCACTGCATGTGCAATATCTGGTCTAGTACAGACCATTGCATACATTAGGCTACTGAATACACTTGCATATGGAACATGGGACATGTCCTCTTCCTCTTCCTGTGTCTTGGGACATTGTTCAGCAGATAACCTCACACCTACAGGAATAGGAACCTTTAACGGTTTACTATCCTGCATATCAAACCTCTGTAGTATTGTCTCAAAATAATTCCTCTGGTCTAACCAGAGCTTCTTCTTTGCCCAATCTCTTTTAATTTCCATGCCTAAAATATAGTTTGCAGCACCAAGATCTTTTATGTCGAATTCGGAGGACAATTGGGTCTTCAAATCCTGGATAATTTCTTTGGCATTTCCAACCAGCAACATATCATCCACATACAGGACCAAATAAATAACATGGTCACCAATTAATTTAAAATACACACAGTGATTTTCTTTTCTTCTAGTGAAGCCAAGTCCCCGTATAAATGTATCAAATTTTTGATACCACATACTTGGTGACTGTTTTAACCCATATAGAGACTTCTTTAACTTGCATACCAGTTCTTTTTTACCCTTCCCTACAAAGCCTTCACGTTGCTCCATGTAGATTTCATCTTCCAGATCTTCGTGAAGAAATTTTGTCTTCACATACATTTGTTCTACCTCAAAATCAAAAGCAGAAGCAAAAGATAAATGTAATCTAATAGAATTTACCTTGGCAACAGGAGAAAAAATATCACCAAAATCAATTCCCGGCACCCGGGAATAACCTTTTTCTACCAAACAAGCTTTGTATTTCTCCACTTTTCCTTCTGCATTTGTCTTCTTTTTGAACACCCATTTGCTGCAAATGGGTTTCCTTCCAGCCAGCAACTCCACCAGATCCCAAGCCTCATTTTTGTGCAAAGATGCCATTTCATCAACCATGGCCTCTTTCCAGAGTTTTCCATCCTTTGAATCTACTGCTTCCTTCGCAGTTCTGGGATCATCGTCAGTAATAGATAAAACAAAATTTGAAGAGAAAGCAGATGGACTATACCTTTTAGGCTGCCTTCTTTCTCGAACTGATCTTCCCACAACTGGAGTTTGTGGCTCTTCATCTTCTGATTCCTCCTCTACTGTAGAGTCTGATTCTTCCTCCTTTAGCTCAAACTCTATCTTCTCAAGTTCCTTTCGTTGGAATTCATGTTTAATAACATATTTCACCTCTTTGAACACCACATCTCGGTTGTACACAACCTTCCCTGTGACTAGGTTCCAAAGCTTATAACCCTTTAAACCATCCTCATACACAATAAAGATGCACTTTTCAGATTTACTATCCAACTTGGTTCATTTCTGCTTTGGAACATGTACATATGCATCACATCCAAATACCCTCAGATGTGAAAGAGAGGGTTTCTTACCAGTCCATACCTCTTGTGGAGTCTTATCCTCCAACGGTGATGAAGGTGACCTGTCGACCAGGTAACATGCAGTATCCACTACCTGTGCCCTGAATTCCTGTCCCAACCTGGCATCACTGAGCATGCTTCTTGCCCTTTCCATCAATGTCTTATTCATTCTTTCAGCAACTCGATTTTGCTGAGGTGGATATGGAATAGTCTTTTGCTGTGCTATACCACATTTCTTACAGAATTCTTCTAATTCCTTACTAAAAAACTCTCCATTGTTATCTGTCCTCTGCACCTTTATCTTCTTCTCTGTCTGGTTTTCCACCAGAGCCTTAAATTCTTTAAATCTGTCAAAGACTTCAAATTTATTTTTAAGGAAATATATCCATGTATTCCTTGAGAAGTCATCTATAAATGATACATAGTACACAGACTTACCCAGCGATGGAACCTTCACAGGTCCAAACACATCACTGTGCACAAGTTCTAACATTTGTTTCGTCCTCTTACTACCAAAGGGGAAATTCACTTGATTCTGCTTCCCATATACAAAATTTTCATAGAAATCAAAATCCAGAGAGCTATTACTCATACCTTCTACCATACCTTTCCAATGAAGTATTAGAAGGCCCTTCTCTCCAATATGTCCAAGCCTTTGATGCCATAGCATGGTCCTCTCTCCAGAGATGACTAGATTTTCTGCTCCACTTTCAAGGACCACAGAACTGTTGCACCCATCAACAACACTGCTATCTTGAAACTTGTACAGAGTTCCAGTCCAAACTCCCTGCATCAATACCAATGCTCCCCAAACCATCTTGCAGGTATCCTTCTTGATCACTATTTTTACACCTACATCATCGAGATTGCTTATAGAAATCAGATTTCTGGCCAATGCAAGAATATGTAGAACATCCGAAAGTGTTCTAACCCTTCCACCTTGCAACTTAAACTTTACTTTTCCATGACCAATGATTCTAGCCTTTCTGTCAACCCCCAAGAAGACATCACCACCATCATATTTCTCATACTCACAGAACCACTCTCTATGGGGAGTGAAGTGAAAGGATGTACCTGAGTCAATCAACCATGCCTCATGATCTACATGTGTACTTGAAGAAACCAAGTACACATCACCACCTTCATCTGAGGTGGTTTTTGCCTCTGTAGAAGGAGCATCATCAGATCCCTTTCCTCTATCAAGAGCTTTAGATTTACCGTCCCTTTTGAAGTGCCTTTCCTTTCCACATTACTAGCACACCACCTTTACTAGTTTTCCTGGAGATTTAAATCTCCCACTCGATGACTTATTTTTTTTTCTATTCTAGGACCGTCATCGTATAGACAAGGCATCACCATTCTGGCTCTCCATATTTTTCCATCTCATCTCCTCCGTGAGCAAGGATGAGACTATTTCATCAAAATGCAAGGTTGTTGCATTGCTACCTATTGCAATAACCACACTATCCCACGAATATAGTAGAGAACACAACACACTAATGCACTTATCTTCATCTGAAATTTTAATATCAATAGATGCTAATTGACTTACCACAATATTAAACGCATTTAGATGCTTTGTCACCGAGTCTCCATCTTTCATCCTCAAGTTATACAACATTTTCGACAGGAAAAGTTTATTCACCAGAGACTTAGATTGATACAAAGTCTCTAACTTGTCCCACAAAGCCTTTGCTGTAAATTCCCCTGATACATTTAGTAATACCGAATCTGAGACACACAATCGTATTGTGCTCTTTGCCTTCTGATCCAATTTTTTCCATTCTTCATCGGTCACTCCCATTGGTTTAGTACTTGGATCTACTATGATCCACTAATCTTTATCCACCAACAGATCCTCCATCTTGAGTTTCCATAACTCAAAACTCTGACCATTAAATTTTTCGATCTCTATCTTTCCACCACTTGCCATCTTCTTTCACCACCAGAATCGATTTCGCAGATCTCCCACTGAATAGGGTCTACCACAGGCCTGAGTGAAACCCCTAAGCAATAAAGGTGTCCCCTTGAAGCCAAAAAAAACTCGGATAACAAATGTAGGTTTTAACCCCGTACAAAAATTACCTGCATACAAATTCTAAAATACAGAAAAATAAACAATGCGAGAGCATAACACATAAACCACATATACATAGAGATTTTCCCACTGGATCCCAAAACCGGGACTACCAGCTTGATTTTTCATTATGTTCATTTTAATGTTACAATACATATTTATACATGAAAAAGCATCCAATACCATGGACCGAAAACCATCGCGTCCAAAAGACATGTGCGAAAATCATGCAGAAAACCATAGGTGGGTCCCCCCAACCTAACATAGGGTCCAAAACCAAAATTTTCCGAGGCGCTTCCCTGAAACCCATAAAGTGGGGTTACAGGTGCCCTTCAAATCCCCTGTTAACTACGTGGAAAGAATATAACACAACCCAAAATGTGCATATGATTAGTCTTTTCGTTGAAAGTGTCATAATTCCTCATTTCTTTAAAAACGAAAGTTTCGCAAAGTCTTCCTTTCCTTGAAAATAAATTGTCGCAAAATCGTCATTTTTATGAAAAGAGTTTATTGGTTGATTGTGCATTAGTTTTCCTTTTTGTTCATTCACATTAAGGGAAATAAAAAAAAAAATACATGCATGTTTATATTAAAGTTTGTGAATGCTTGATAGGAATAGCTAGGGAAATTGCATTAGATATGCTCTTTGCTCTTTGTCAAAGATCTGATTGCTCTATCCCTACTAGCTAAGGATTTTCATTGTCAAATTGAATGGAAAGAATGCTTATCATATTAGTTGCATTTTGTGAATTACAAACATACATCACATGGTGAACCTTGAAAGGCAAATTCTAAAGAAGATCAACTTAAAATTTTTCTGAATTTACCTAATGGAGCATTGTCACATAACGAAAAACATTTAGAGGTCTAGGCTAGAGACATGTTCCGACGTCGTAAAATAAAGCAGTTGCCGCTATCTTGTCTACAATAAATTTCGAGTGTGATACCTCATTCCATGTATGTGAGTATATCGTAGCTCTTTCATGTACCTTCGAGTATATAGTGCCGTGTTACAGTATGTAAAGTATATGGGAATGCTCTCACTATGCAGTTTTGCATTAGACAACGCTTATACAGATTGCGCCTCCACGTAATTTTGAGTATATATGGGAGGAAAACACTAGGTTCCTATCCATCCTTAGGTAACCGAGTTAGCCGCCTTGTACACTATGATACACCAAACATAACATTCAGGGAGATTGCCTGCTCGTACTTCTCGCTTCACCGAGAGGTATTCTACAGTCCACAGTTGCTTGGTAAACCTTTTGCCTAGATTATCCCTATTTTATTTTGTTATGTTACTTCGATTAAAATAAAATTAATTGACTGTGGATAACATCCTCCACGCTCACTCCTTAGTTGATCTTAGGTTGAAACATATGGCGACAAATCCAGAGTACACTGATCAAGGAATTCCTTTTAATGGGAATCCTAGTCCTTTTCCTTCTTTCAGAAATATTGGTACTCCTTACATGGCTACATTATCCCTACCTGGACTTACCATTGGTTTGCCAGTATTGTTGTTTTGAACCTCCTTGGTTCAAAATGTTGTGTTTTTTCTATAATCAAGTACGCTTCCAACTGGGAAAAATCAAACTCCAGTTGATCCTAAGGTTGACCCTTTGCCTTCTTCCTTGGTTGTTTCCACCTCCCCTTCTTCCTCTTTGCCTAGTGAAAGTATTGGTACTAGTAACCAGGTGGTTAAAAAGAAGAAGAAAGGGAAGAAGAAGAAGAAGAAACAAATTCAGCAGAAGGGCAATCAAGCAACCATTGCTTTGAATGTAACATTTGATGAGAAACCGTCCATCAAGCCTCACAAAGTTCGATTTCCATGCAAACTTTGTGTGGGAGGCCATCTTCTTCGAAATTGTCCTGATATTCCTCAGATCTTAGAGGAATGGTCTTTTCGTTCACATCATCCTATGTCATCAACTTTTCGAGATCATGTTGGTGACACACCATAAACTAGTGGTAGTAAAGTTCATGGAAAGAAGGGTAAAGTTAAGTTTCCACGTATGTTATGTGAAGGGAATCATCCCATTCACCTTTATTCCTATCTGGATGAAGCCAAAAAAGTGTTGGATAACCGTCCTACTTCACCGCAATGACTTCCATCTGGTTACAGGAAACTCTCCCTAAATCCTTCACTAGGTGATAAATTGACTGACCAAAATCAATCGTTGGTTAAACCCACTCTCTCTGAAAGTGAATCCTTTGAGTCTATACTTGGCCCAAATCAACAGGTCAAGGAAACAGTTGACTTGATTTCACCTTCAGTTAATCATACTTTTCTCGAAGAGAGTGAATATTATACCACTCAAGTTCTTTTTGTTTCTTCAGATTCTAATGAGCTTAGGGGCGGTCCTCCTATTACATCAAGATAGGAGGAAAATCCTCCATTTCTCATAACTCAAGGGGTTAATTCTCCCATTTATATGGTACCCCCTCTAAGTAGTCTAGTCACTTCCATTGATTGGAATCGACTTGTAGGATTCCGTCTTCCTTCTTATGTGCCTTACCAAATCATAGTACAAGTTTGTAATATGATTGTATCTGTTACTATTATAGATGAAGGTGCATCTGTGAGTATCCTTTCCTCAACTGCTTGGCAAGTGCTCGGTTCACTGCCACTTTTGCTAGTTACCCAGAATCTGTTGGCTTTTAACAGAGGAACCAATCAACCATTAGGGATCCTTGCTCAATTACCTATTAATTTGGGAGGAAAATTATTTATCTGAACATGATGGTAGTCCCAGGACCTTTAGATTACAATTTACTTCTTGGGTACGACTATGTTTATGACATGGGAGCTATTGTTTCAACACTCTTTCAAGTGATTTGTTTCTCGCATGAAGGAATAATTGTCACCATTGACCAGCTTTCATTTCCTGGTCCAAATATGGCTTCCATTCAACCATCTTCCCTAAGTGGTTCTTTTGTACCAATGGCATCATCCCCGCCACGGTTAATTATGTGGCAACCTGTTCCATACTTACATCAACTGACAATCAATTTAGTGATGTTGTACAACATGTACTAGGGCATTGGAACTAGATCTCTCCTTCATGACCTATTATGAGTTGTGATAAAGGAATTTGAGGATAGTTCTTGGTCTTGTGATAACCTAATTAAAAAATGAAACAAGGAATATGAGGATAGTTATTCTACTGTGTCAACCTCGTTAAAAAATGAAACAGGTCCATGAGGATAGTTCTTTTACTATGTCAACCTCATTAAAAAATGAAACAACTCCCATGAGGATACTTCCTGGTCTTGTGTTAACCTCATTAAAAAAATGAAACAAGGAATATGAGGATACTTCCTGGTCTTGTGTTAACCTCGTTAAAAAATGAAATAAGGAGTCTGAGGATTGTTCATTGTCTTGTGTCAACCTCATTAAAAAATGAAACAAGGGTCTATGAGGATAGTTCTTTTACTATGTCAACCTCGTTAAACAATGAAGCAGGCCCATAAGGATAATTCTTTTACTGTGTCAAACTCGTTAAAAAATGAAACAGGCCCATGAGCATAGTTCTTTTATTGTGTCAAGCTCGTTAAAAAATGAAACAAGGAATATGAGCAGAGTTCCCTGTCTTGTGTCAAGCTAATTAAAAAATAAAACAAGGTCCCACGTTCCAAGTCGAGTCTTTGACTAGATCTCGTAAAATCCTAGTCGAGTCTTTCACTTGATCTCATAAAAGAACCTTCATTCCATCAACCTGATAGCCACGAGTAGTCTACTTAGGTGAATGTAATGAAGCTTGGGGGGCATGCACCTCATGTTAAAGTTAACTTTCCATGTAGGTTATGTGAATGGAATCACCCCATTCACCTTTGTCCCTATCTGAACGAAGCCAAAAAGTGTTGGATAATTGTCCTGCTTCAATGCAACGACTTCCATCTGGTTACAAAATACTCTCCCTTTTATCATGTAAGGGGCATGTAAATCAATCTCAAGCATAGTTTTTCATTTCAAGCTTGTGTAAAAATGAACCCATTTCCATTTTTAATCGTCGTGATTTCCATTCTATCAGCCTCTTTTGTTAGATGAGCCTTATTTGGTTTCATCCCATTGCCACCATCCCTTTGGCTGATTATATGCTTTCACTTAGTTGTTTTACCCTTTTTGAGGAACAGTTGCAATGAGTGGTCCTATTAGCCAGACTCTTCACATAAATCAACATGTTTTGAGAAGTTCCAACATCACCGGAACCAGTTTCTACCCTAGACACCACTCGTTCCTCAAAATGGAGTCTTCTTTAAGCTCTTTTCAGACTCTAAACATGAAAAGATTGTCGAGCGCTTGTCCTTTCCAGCTCGTTAAAGGATAGGAAACAATGTCTCTTTTGTATTATTTTACGCTTTTTCGTGTTTGAGAGATTAATTTACGAAAAAGAACTTGTGGATTTTTCCTTTTTGTCCCTTTTCAAACTCACCAAACATGCAAAAGGATCGAGTTATCTTTGTCGTTAAACTCCTTAAAAACATCAAATAGCGATGGATTCACCCGAAGGGTGAAATTATACAACAAGCATATCTTATCCTCCTCAAGCTTGATTAAAAATAAAGAGGTACTTGTCAGCAATGACTTGGGAAAATTGGAAAAAGGGGAAAACACTTTATGGCAGCAAGTCGCTCTTGAACATGACATTTTCACCTCATTATTGTGACTATGTGGGTTGGGTCATTTAACGTGATGGTTATCACATTGTTGGTCTATCCACCATCCATTAATTTGTTTTGGGTCAATGCTACCAATTCATATTAGTGTCACTGACATGTTAAAGAGAAGTTATTCAATCAAACTTCATCCTTTCCAGTACCATAAACCTTCATTTTCATGATTGCCATTCCTGAACTTTCTGTCATCAGTCGATTTTTCATCTCCAAAATCATTTACCTCGTTTTGTGTCGTTGATGTGGGATACATCAAATCCCTCCTATGACGAGTTGTTTTTTGTCGACATCAACACATTATCCAAGATGTTGACTTAGAACCACCCCTTCAGTACCTTGAGGTTTGCATACATCAATGACAGGTTTCTCACTTCTAGCGATAGGTTGACATCACTGGCCTTCAACCGAAAGACTTTTGTATGGTGTTCGACATCAAATCATTTATTTACACCATGTGAAATGTACTATAGTACCTTGAGAGTCATTATCATTATTAGTGATTCCTCTCGCGTTTGTTAATGGCTTACATCATTGGCTGGTAATCAAACGATGTCTTCCTATGTTCAACTTCAGATTATCTATTCACATGGTTACACTTGTACTTGAGCGAAATATTGAATGAGAATGAAGACCCCAGATCTAGTTTCATCCATCCGGGCTGGCATATTTTCAGGAGTACTAAATCAAATGTATAATGGGCTTACATTCGTGGGTCTATATTTGTAGATCACTATATTTGTACATGTAATGAAAGTTTATAAGCTGATCATGGGTATGCCTTCCCTTAGCAAGTTCATGAGAAAAAATCAAATTATCATGATATATGTATAGTAATTGATGCAAGTCACCTTCCACTTCGAAACCTCCTCTACACATAGTAAAGCATTTCACTCGACTACATACTTACAACTTCATGCTTTAGGGGGCAACTGTTACAAATCAATTTGGACACATCAACCCCATCTTACAGACCAATACTATTAGGGCCCTTCAAACCCTTATTCAATTGTTACGTGCCTAAATGAAGTCAACCATCATAATGCCTAGCTTCCTGAGAAGTTCCATGACTGAAATCATCCAGAAATTGCCTCTAATAAGATCAGCGCAGGTAGGCCTTCATTAAGGTGTGTTGCAGTGCAGCCAATACACTGTCAGTGTGCATTGCAGCGCACCTGGTCTCTCTTTGGCCCGCATTGGGTGAATTTGAGTGAATTTCCATGAGGGTTTGAAAGGTTCCTTATCCATTAGATGCCTTTAGAAGTTGCTCAAGGCTATCCACTCTTTTGGGTTCGTATTTGGATGAGGGAGGGAGTTAAGGAACATCAATCCCTTTATCCCTTCCTCCATGGAACTAAATTATAAGTTTGGTAGGGCATTCATTATCACCATTTATGGCATAACTTGCTTCATTCACCTATAAAAATACCACTCATCTAGGTGATCAGGAGCTGGCTGGCTAGCTGGATTGGAAACCGTTGAATTATAGGGAGACACTGTTAATATGAGACTTGAGTTGATTTCAAGTATTGTAATGAATTCAAAATTTCTTGCCTGTTATGAGGAGAGGATGGGATTGAACTGGAGGAGTGATGCTGAATCAAAAAAATTGGGTTGTAACCCTTACTTTTACTAATAAAGTGTTCAAAGCTTTTTCCATATGCTTGTATTGTCCATTGATGCTTTCATATGTGTATCATGTACTTGATTCCATGCTATGTTTAATCAATAGATCATTATCATATGCTTTGATTGGTTTTTGTCTTCTGTTTGTGTGTTGGTACTCTTCAAGCGGATTAAGTACGGAGAGGAGCAACAGAATTGGTCAAGGGAGATAAGGAGTAAGTGAAAGCTTCAGGTAAGCTTCTTTACCTCTTATTTAATCTATTAGTCATAGAAAAAGTAGAGAATGCTTTACACTATTGTTCTAGACTTAGCTACTAGTCTAGGGGTTTAAGAATTTATCCGTAGACACTAAAACTTCCCAAAACACCACCTCAATACACAGTACCATAAATGGTGATACTGAATATCTATATGCTTGGATCGATCGTGAAAAATAAGATTCTTAGAGAGGTTGATGCAATCACAGTAGATTACAGTTGGATCCATCATCTAATCAAATAATCTAACAAGTATCTTTCTCATCCAGATTGCCTCACATGTTGCTTGAATTGCAACCATGTATTCTTCTTTTGCCAAGATGAGTGCCACAAATATTTGCTTCTTGTTGTACCACAAAAATTGCCATAGGCCCAACATTGAAAATTCCAGTTGATGTACTCTTTCGGCCTGATCGACTTCCCACCCAATTTTCATCTATGAAACCACATGACTTCACTCCCTCTGTCTGTCTTTACCATAGTCCAAACTGGTTAATGCCTCTGAGGTACTGTAGAACGTGCTTCACTACCCTAAAAAATAATTTTGTTGGCGTAACCATAGCTTGGCTCAATTTGTTGATTGCTTAACAAATATTTCTTTGTGTGTTCACAAGATACATCAGTGAACCCACTAGTTTTCGTTAAATGGTAGCATCCACTTCTTCACCTGAGGTGGCATCCTCCTTCCTCCAGTTGGTTTCTTGATCCGGACCTTGCGAGGAGGCCCCCAAGATCTAAAAGATTGAAATGGATCTTGGGAGGAGAGACCCCCAAGATCTGAAAACTTACATTAGATCTTGGGGGATCCGGATCTTGAGGGGAGGCCCCCAAGATCTAAAAGATTGAAGTGGATCTTGGGAGGAGAGACCCCCAAGATCTGAAAAATTGAAATGGATCTTGGGGTAGAGACCCCCAAGATCTGAAAACTTGAATTGCTAGAAGAAAAATATGAGAATGCCCAATAAACAAAACCACAAAGAAA
>APFE030256646.1:118170-128522 GCA_000404065.3 Pinus taeda
CATTTACAATACCATGGGTAAATTCCATGGGTCAATGAATAATATGGGTGGATGAGTACCATAGATAACCAATACAAATGGGCCATTTTCCATTCGGATCATTTCTAGAGGTGTATCCATGGGTTTGCAACTCTCTATATAGAACCTCTATAGTATCTCATTTGCATACATGCCTTGAGAGAAAAATAGTTCCCTGTCACCTTGCCATACTTCCAAGTCGAGGAAGTAGTGCATGAGACCCATCTCCTTCATTTTAAACTCCCTTCAAAAGGTCCTCCTTGTAAGGTATGATCAACTTCTCATCGTTAGTTAAAATAAATTCATCAACATATAATACAATAATGAGCAATTTACCTTCTACCAAGATATGATAGAGGTTTGCATCTACTTCACTTTTGGTGAAGCCCAAACTAGTGAGATAAATATCGATCCCATTGTACCAAGCACAATGTTCTTACTTGAGACCATACAATGCTCACTTGAGTCTGCACACATGAGACTCTTGATAAAAGGTATCAAATCCATATATTTTCTCGATGTACACCTCCGCCTCAATTACTTCATCGAGGAATGTTATTTTTACATCCATCTGGTGGATCTTCCACCCCATCTGCGCAACTAGAGCAAGAATTTATTTAATGTATGAGTGCCTTGCTATAGGAGCAAACGTCTCCTCATAATCAATCCCTTCAACTTGAGAGTACCCCTTGGCCACAAATATAGTCTTGTACTTCTCGATGCTTTCATTCACTTTGTGCTTTACCTTGAAGATCCATCTCAAACCCACAACTCATTTATCTGCTGGCCTTGGGACCACTTCCCAAATACTGTTATTTACAATGGATTTGTATTCCTCAACCATTGCATCAACCCATATATGTTTCTCTAATGCTTCCTTAAAAGAGGACGACTTAGTCCCTACAAGATTAGTCATTAGAGCCATGTAGCCAATGTACTGATCTGGTGACCTTCTTTGCCTGTGCTGATTTGAAGGAGAACCCACATTCTCCCTGGCATCATGCACAAGTCTCTTAGCTTTGATGGTCCCCTTTCTGCCTTCTTTGGATGGTTCTTTCTGAGTGGCTATCTCCACTCTTTACTCCTTAATTTGTGGCTACTCCACAAGTTCTGGAGGTTCCTCCTTTGGAGCTAAAATCTCCTTCTCTATTAGGATCAGAAGCTCCCTCTCAAGAGAGCACCGCACGACATTCTCCTCATCACATTTGACATCCCTTCGCACAATTGTCATTCTGAGGGATGAAAAATACACATGGTAGTTGTGGGGATTTTCTATGTAACCCACAAATACCCCCAATTCTGGTACCGACTCTACCTTCTTCCTTGATTCTTTGGAGACATGGCAATAAACAGAGGCTCCAAAAATTATGAAGTGCGACACATCTGACTTTCTCACCGACAAAGCCTCCTCCTGTGGAATCATGTATGGAATCCAATGAGGACTCCAGTTATGTAAATAGAGTTTTGTGTTACATGCCTCAGCCTACAAGTGCAGATATAGGCCTTGGTCATGCAACATCTCCCTCACTACTCCCACAATGCTATGTTTCTTTCACTCAACCACATCATTCTACTAGTGGTTGTCGGGTGATGTCAACTCCCTTCGAATGCCGTCCTTTGCACATAAAATTTTAAATTCATTTGGCACGTACTCACCTCCATTATCTCTCCTGAGAGCCTTCACATTCTTACTGGTTTCTTTCTCAACCAATGCCTTGAATTCTACGTAATTGGAGAATGTCTCATCTTTCTTCTGCATGAAGAAAATCCAACACTTCCATGAGAAGTCATCAATAAAAATGACAAAATATTTGTGCCTAGTAGTGGAGGCTATCGAGAAAGTTCCACAAACATCAGAGAGGATCCATTCAAGGAATGCATGCGCTTTGTTGTCCCAATCATGGAATTTGGATTTTGTGTACTCCCCCAAAGTACATCCTTTGCATACATCATGTTGCTCAAGTGTTCCTTTAGGGAGGCTTGCGGTTATCTGTTGCACGATCTTCAAGGTGCCATGATGCAAATGAACAAGTCTTTTGTGCCAAAGTTGACTGACATTGCGACTTTGCACCTTCTCTGACTTTGTTCTTAATGTAACATAATCTTCCACATCTAGCTTATACAGGTTCATAGGAACCCCAATCTACTTCACCTGTCCTGTGGCTATGTGTCTAAGGAATACTTTTCCTTTGCTAAAGATCACATCATAACCATGGTCTTCTAAACCTGCAATAGAGATGAGATTTTTCTTTGGCCCTATAAGAAACATGACATCCTTGAGCCTGGGGTGAAGCTTGACTCCCTCTGAAAGGTGACTATACCAACCTCAGTCGTGTTATACCTTCCATCATCCCCCATCTTGATGTGCATCTGTAAATATTTTTCTTCCAGATCACTAAAACATCTCTACACCCTGTCATGTGGAATGATGCACCCAAGTCCAAGTACCACATGCTCCCCATCACTATGTTTCCCATGCATGTAATGAGGTTAAAGTCAAGCTCGAACTATGCAGTTGAGGCTTCACTTGCTACTCCTCTTGATGTCTTCTTGCTTGCCTTCTTGTGTGAACACTTCATGGCATAGTGTTTGAATTTATGGCAATGGAAGCACTTAATTTTGGATAAATATTTCTTATTTCCCCCTTGACTAGATTCTGGTTTGAATTGAGATTTCTTCCCTTTTCTCTTCTTTTCCTTTCTGGCCAAAGAAATTTTTTTTTCACCCTCACCCTTAGATGAAGTCCCATATTTGGTATTCACCTTATTTGCTCCTATACCAAATCAAACCATAAGATTTACTAATTCGACAGTTTCTCTCTCCCATTCACCGAATCTTGATCACTATGCCAACTCTTGGGAAGTACCAAAAGGACTAGGCTTACCAAGTCTTCTTAAGGGAGAGTAACACCAACCCCTCCAAGTTCATCACAACATTGTGTAAAATTGATCAGATATTGTGGAATTGTGTCATTCTTCTGCATCTTGATACTTCGAAGTTTATCCTTGAGCGCTAGCTTCCTACGGTCACTATTATTCTTGAACAATACTGTCACTGCTTTCCACATTGAGAATAATTTTTTTTTCCATGGATATTTGAGACAATGTGATCCCATACTCCCTCCAAGATTATTCTCCTCGCCTTGGCTACATATTTCTTCCATTGAGCAAAGTTCTTGGCATCAAATACTTGTGGTTTTAAAAAATATGACTTTATGTATTCTAGCAATCAATTATCATCCAATACCGCCTCCATGCTATCCTTCCATGCAACAAAATTAGAGGTTCCTTCCAAGGCATACTCTAGCCTTAGTCCATTGAAGACCATATTATTAACTATGAAGAAATCCTGCCACACTAAACTCCAAATTCGATCCTCGTGAAAAACAACTTTGAAATTACCGCTCTAATGTGAATCCCGCTTTGATACCATGTAGAAATTATGATGTAGATGTTCAACTACTCATAAAGTTTTAATCAAAAGCACAAGACACAAACCTACTCTACTGCTTTACAAATGTTAATTCACAACATATAAAAAAACTTTTAGACATGCAATAAAAAATAGCACACATGCAACAAGTAATTTTCCTGGGGAAAACAAACTTCTGAAAAGGCCAATGCCTACTTGCATTAAAACAAAAGAATAGAGATGTATTACAATTGATTTTCTCAACTAAGCACAAACTGCTAGCGCATAACCTATCTCTCTTCTCATTGAAACACTTTGACCCAGACTTGGCCAAAATTTTCCTCTGCTTGAGCATCTATTTCCCTGCACTGTTCCTTGAGAAATTAGGCCCCTATTATTTAGGAAATTCCTAAAATTGATTGCGCAATTCCTTTAGGCTGATCCTTTGACTGCATGCAACACCTGTAGACTCAAGACTAGTCTACAATTGATGTTACACTGCCTTGGAATCTCCAACTCGACTAGGTAGCTTGGATTCTTTGCATGCATTAGCTATTTTGGGTTGATTGATCAGTTAACTAAATGATCATTGAGTTTGACTGAAGTCCCATTGCTTAACTGACCTTCCACTAGTCCTTCCAAAAGTTGGAACTGGTTTAACTGAAAACAACCTGAGATAACTGACCTTGATTGCTACAAATTAGCAATCATACATGTTGAACTGAAATCTAACTCCTCCAACTCGAATTTATTGAGTAAACTCGGTGACACAAGCCATGTCATGCAAGTTAACATCATCCAAGTTGTCCGATGATGTGAAAATTCAAATTTTCTCAGTGTAATAGAGGCAAAATCAAATTGATAATTTCTTGCTGCATTTTTTAACATTTATAGTGTAATTAAAAGTATATTTATGTTGTTCTTATGTATGGGTTTCCATGTAAATATCTTGTGTTCAATATCTTATGTGATTGGTGCATTGTTGTATTGTTGAATGTATTTGATTGGTTAAGTAATTGTTAAATTTTTGATAATACTGATTCACCCCCTCTTAGTATCACCTTAACTCCCAACAATTGTTATCATAGGAAGCTCCTTCAAGAACAACCTCACTGTTGGATGGTAGATCTAAAGGGAACCATTAACTAGGTGAGATGGATTTTTCTCAAACACAACACCTATCTTTGATGCGACAAATTATTCTTTTTGGAAGATAAGGACGGAAACTTATCTAATCTCCCTTAGTGTTGATGTATGGACATCTGTTGAAGTTGAATACATAATTCTAGCAACTCCTCCAACATATATGAATGAAACAAGGATTTACTCAAACAATGCACAGGCATGCAAGCTAATATTGTTTGTTCTTAATCAATATGAACTTGTCAAGGTAATGCATTGTAAATCTACCAAGGAGATTTGGATTGAGCTCCATAACATCTACGAAGGAGACACTAAGGTAAATAAAACTAAACTTCAAACTCACATAATGAGGTTTGAAAGCCTAAAGATGAATGAGGATGAAAGTATTGTAGAATTCTTTCTTAAAATTGATGAAGTAGCTAACATCATTAGAGGCCTTAATTAAAATATTGACGAAGAAATTATTTTTCATAAAGTATTGAGATCTCTCCCCGTTAGATTCAATTCCAATATCTCTGCCATTGAGGAGATGAAGGACATGGACACTCTCACGATGGAATAACTACATGGAATTCTCACAACACTTTGGAAAAAATCATAGGTCAGAACCAAAGGAGGATGCCTTCAAAGTCTTAAATAGAACTAAATAAAATAAATATTTCTCTAGTCAAGTTAGATCTAGAGGTAGCTTAATTTGAGAGGAAGCTAGAAAGGGGATCTGGTAAATATAAAGGTAAGTTGCCTCCTAAGTGTTCTAATTGTGGTAGAATTGGTCACTTTTCTTCTAAATGTACTTACTCTAAAACAAAAATCAAGAAAAGGAAAGAGATAAAAAAGAGTAGAAATAGATCTTATAAATATAAGAAGGGGAAGTCTAAGAGAAAGAAGAGCTTCTATACCACAAAAGATAATTGCTCATCCGAAGAAAGCAATGAACAAACATTTGATTAAGAGTATGATGAATGTTTTCTCACGGCCATAGAAACTTAATACAATTATAAAGATAACTCAGATATTGAGGAAGAAGTTGAAGGAGTAGTTGACCTTGAAGAAGAACTAATTAGTGCTCTAGATGCACTGAAGAAGACCAGGAGGAAGAACAAACAATTGAAGGAAAAGTTTTTGAAGGTAGAATAAGCTAATCATTATTATAATGAAGAATCCTTTAATATTGAAAATATTTAATTAGAAGAGGGAAACCAAATTAAAGAAATTATTATGTAGGAGTTAAAGGATAAGAAAAAGAGTCATGATATATTAGAGGATGAGAATACATATCTCAAACAAGAGCTATCCAAGAAGCATTAAAAGAGAGATCCAAATACATATGAAGAAGTTTTCATCTCTTTGAAAACCTAGCTTAAAGGGGAAAAGAGAAAAGAGGAGATCCTCACAAGCAATTGACAGAATGGCAGAAGAATTGTCAAGTGTTAGAAGCAAAGGTTATTTCTCTAAGAAAATATTTAGAGAAAATCAAAGCTAAATAAACCCGAATCTCAGATTTTCTAAGGGATCAAAGACACTAAATAACATCCTCAACATCCAGAGATCCCTAACAACCAAATTAGGGCTAGGTTACATATATCCCCACATGATTACGAAGGGTGAGTCAACACCCCCAAACTCTTAGATACTCAAATTTATTTTATGGATAATGTTATTCTTGTCATAAATTTGGACATAAGGCTGTTAACTGTGCAACCGATAAGTTTATCAAAAAAGAAAAAGTTAGATCTAGTCATTTTTTAATTTCTAGATCTAGGAATTCCTATGATGGCAAGAAAAATGCATTTTCTTCCCTCATGGATGATTTTGAATGCTACAATTGTTATAATTTTGGGAACAAAGTAAGTGAATATAGAAGTAGGTTCCTCAATTTTTCCAGGAAGCAGTTTCTTTAGGAATCGCAACACTAAGAAAATGCGAAAAGGTGGAAGAAGGAATGAGAAAAGTATGAGTAACATAGACATTATATGCCCACAACCAAGAAGGACAATGGTATATTGACAGTGGGTGCTCAAAGCACATGAAATGGGACAAGGGTAAATTCCTCCCATTTAAAGAATACAAAGGAGGAAGTGTCACATTTGTCAATAATGCACCAACCAAGATAAAAGGAAAAGGCAATGCTAATCTAAATGAAAATATTAAGGATCAAAACCTTTTATATTTTGATGGTCTAAAGCACAACCTGTTGAGCATAATTCTAATGTTTGATCAAGGATACGATGTCAGATTTCTCTCTCAGGACTATGAAATAATGAAAGCATTGTCTGGGAAAGTGATCGCCAATGCAATCAAACCCCCCAACAATGTAATATGATAGAGCCAAAGAAAATTGTTTCATGAGTAAAATGGATGAAAGTTGGTTATGACATAGAAGAATGGGACATGTAAATTTTGACAACCTAGTAAAAATAAGCAAGATAGAAGCAGTGAGGGGCATGCCAGAAATATCAAATCCAAAGGATTCCATATGCAAAGTTAGTATAGAAAGTTGTCAAGAGTCCATTTGAAGACAAAAGAATATTCAACGTCCAAACCAATCGATCTAGTTCATATAGATATATGAAGTCCTACAAGAACACATAAATTAAGAGGAGATAGTCTACTTCATCCTTTTTGTTAGTGATTATACAAGGGAAACATGGATCATGCTACTTAAATAAAAATACAAAGATCTTAATAAGTTCAACATATTTAAAGCTCAAGTTGAAAACAAAATGGATTTGAAGATGAAAGGCTTAATATCTAATAGAGGAGGATAATTTTCTAGAAATTAGCTCAAGGAATTTTTGTGATGAGCATGGAATTAGAAAACAATGCTTAGTGGCCAAAACTAATCAACCAAATGGAGTAGTTGAAAGAAAGAATAGGTTGATTCAATGATTTGATAATCACCCTCTGAGTGACCTCAGTTTGAAGATTTATTAGACAAAAGGTATTACAGACTCATGTGCTGGTGTGTGTTCTGTGTTATTTAAGAAATGAATCAATCAGATTGCCAATACACAAACATTTAAATGGAAAGATATCAGAGAAATATAGTAAGCAATGCAAGACACAATTTTTTAATAAGGAGTTCACCCTATTCTCCAGGGCTGCGTCTCTGGTCCATCAGTGGTGGCCTTGTTTTATTGTGTCTTACAACAGAGAAATTACAATACAGGGACCCAATATGAGTTCTCCTGACAACAGATTTTGCTTGGCAAGGTGGTTCCTGGATTCCCCAAGCCACTCAGAGTACACAGACTCTTGTTCTTCCTACCAGCTCTGTGACCCTCGGTCTACAGTGGAAAGAGCCAAATGTGATGCTCAGTCCAAACAGATTCCTCTTTGGGAAGGCTTGAATCTTCAAGCTCTCTGCTGCTCGATGCTGCCTGTGGTCAGCTCGGCCCTCTGCCTCCTATGCTTGGCTTTACTACTCCCTATTTTCAGTCCTCCTCTCAAGGTTCACTGTTCACTGTCTTTCTTGGTCATTTTTGACTCTTCTCCAAATCCTCTCTCCTTCCTCTTCGACTGTCTCTGTTCATGGCTTTAACCATTCGATCCCTATGCCTGTTCGGTTCCTCTCCCATCTGTCGATTCTCCTTTTGTAGCTGCACTTGGAGTTCCCTGTTCGGTGTCAGGATGAACGCTCGGGAAGTGGCCACATGTCTCCATCTAACTGGTGCCATCATGCTTCATCAGTTCGTTTCTTCCGTTATGTCGTGGATACGTTCTTTCTCCACCGTGGCGGTCAAACCGACTCCAAATTCCTTTAAATCACGGCTTAATTCCCTGTTGATTCCGCTTCTTTCTATCAGGTGCAATCTCAGCCATCCGATCTGGGCTCCTCCAGATCCAATGTCATACACACGTCGAGTGCATTTGACTTGCTCGACCGACAGCGCGCGGTCACGGCGGTTTTTCTCTCACCTCCACTGCCACGCGTCGATCACTGAGTGGGATCGCTCCGCTCTCCTCCAAAACCTCTTACTGTTCAAGGGCATCCCGATCAAAATTGGCGATTTTCCAGAGCGCGGGTCTCGCCTTTGTCCTTTAGCGCTTTTTGTTTCTTTGCCCGCGGTTCTCTGGCTCCCAACATGGCCGAGTGCTTAAGGCTTTTCCATTTTAGCCTTGTTTACCCAGCGATGCATGATAAGTGCTAATCGTGCATCAGAATCGCCTCATTTTCCCAATCCGGGGCTCCCAGGGGCTGTTTTGACCTCCTGCGCAGTCTCCATGGGCCTCGGTTAGAGCGCTTTGACCGAGGTCCTCATCGTTCCACGTTGGTGGCCATTTCTAGTGGTTCAAGGTGTTTTTTGATCAATGTTTTGGAATTTTCAAGGATTTGTTCAACCCGATACAGTCAAGGTTCTTTGACATTCTTTTGTGGATCTGATTCGGATCACGGCCTCCCTACTGAAAAAGCTCTTGGACCACCAAAAGATGGTTTTCTTCAAGCATCGACTAAGTGAGGAAATTGTTGTCTCACTTGTCCAATCTCATTCCATTTCGCACTGCTTGACGTTGAACCTTTAAGCCCAATTCTGAGGTATTCCACTTGTCCACTGTGCATCATCCTTACCTTCCTGTCGAGTGTTGTATCTTCCTGCAACTCATTAAAATATTCAGGTAGTAGGTCATCAACAGCGGTAGTTGACTCTGCTCTTCAGGGTCCTCAATCATTGAAGGTTCAAACAACCACAAGCAATTTGCGTTCACGATTGAGTAGATGTGCATGTAAGATGGCAGATCAAGGCGGAAAGCATTCTCACCAACCTTCTCAAGTATCTTGAAGGGTCCATACCTAATAGTTTTTAGCTTTTTACCTTCACCTTGCATTCTGTCCTTGCTGATATACAGCCAGACTTGGGCTCCAACTTGAAAAACTATGCTCCATTTGATGCTTATTATGCCTAGCCTTGTACTTGGCCTGACTCTTTTCCAACTGTTCCTGTACTGCCTGGTGGATCTCCTAGATCTGTTCAATGAACCTAGTTGCCTTGTCCACATCATTGTGTCTATCAACCATGGTATCTTTACCAAAGACAAAATCCAAAGGAGACCTTAGTATGAAACCAAAACAGGTCTCAAAAGGAGATCTTTGTGTAGAAGAGTGTTTGGCTCTATTGTGAGCATGCTGCACATAGCACAAGTGCTCATCCCAAAGCTTAGGATGTTTGCTGCAATATCCTCTCAGTAACTGGATCACTGTCCTATTAACTTCTTCTGTCTGGCCATTTGTTTGTGGATGAAAAAATGTGTTTTTCTTTAATTTGGTGTCCATTAGTTCCCACAGACTTGACCAAAAATTCCCCACAAATCAGGTGTCTCGATCAGATACAATAGAAGTGGGTAATCCAAAATGAACCCATACATGTTCAAAGAATAATTTTTCAGTTTGTTCAACTGTAATCTGTTTACTATAGGGTATCAAAATACACATTTTGCTGAACCTATCCACAACAACATATAGATATTCATGACCTTTCCTAGATTTAGGCAGTCCTCCAACAAAATCCATGGAAATGCTTTCCCAAGGGTGAGAAGGAACTGGTAAGGGAGTGTACAAGCCTAGTTTTCTATTGTTGGGCTTGCTTTTAGCACACATAGTGCACCCATTTACATATCTAGAAATTGTCTCACTTATTTTCAGCCAATAGCAGAACCTTTGCAGCTGTGTAATTGTTTTACTTACCCTAAAGTGACCTGATATCAGAGAAGTGTGTGCTTCCCTAATTATCTTTGCTCTCTCAGTTTGTGGAATGCAGAGTTTCCCACAATGATATAAGAGT